>RPOG01003670.1:0-58495 GCA_008086565.1 Thalassoma bifasciatum | reverse complement strand
AAAAGTGTTGTTTCATCAAATTATTCCAAGTGGTGAAATTTCTCCTGTAAAGTCCGTTGTTTGTCTGTCTGTCGTGTCCGTTCTCATCAATAACAGCAGCTTCACAGTCTTAGAGCATTTCCTCCTCAATGTACATCTGACAAAGCTGCAAGTCTTTGTTTTCAACAGGGTTCTAGCTGCAAGACTAAAGTGACCCCATGGTTTTCTGTTGAGTTTTCATCTCAGGACAGCTTGTGATAGACAACAAGAGCTCCCTGCCTGACTGACCAATAGCAGACGCTGGTCTTGTGTAATAGCTCTATTAGAGGGTCGTTTATTGGCAAACAGGTCTGTCACTCACTCCTGTAAGTGCCAATCACTTAGCTGTAGCCATTTAGATCAATGGCGAGATCCATTTATGGCCTTGCATCTTCATCCACACTCAAGTGCGCAACAAAGGAGGTACAATCCATGACTGTGAACTACAATTTCATGATTTTTGTTGAATGTTTCCACAAAAAGAGCAAAGCTGACTAAAAAGAGGACACTGAGCACTGACAAAGCTGGTTTTGTTTGTACAGAGTCTTTGGACGAGAGCGTTACCTGAGACTAAAAAGTCTCGAACTCCTACAAAGTTTTATCTAAAAAGCTAAAATTTCACCCAGATGTAGATGTGAAGGTGTAGAAGTGATGTGGTGGATGTTTTATGTCTGACATGAAGCATCTTGAAGTTAATGATTTTCAAAAACAGTTGTAAAAAAACAAAGTGTTTCAGCTTCATTTATCCTGATGTGGACTTCATCCACATATAAAAACATGACATTTTCTGAAATGAAAGATTTTAATCTTTCAAATGAGTTGTCACTGATGGATTTTGACTTTCCTGTTCTTCTGTGTTAAGCTTTGAAACACAGTGTGTTGTGTAGGAGAGTCTTAGGTGGGGTGTAAGGGGTTAATCTCGCTCTCAGCTTGTTGAGCATCAAATTGAAATATCCTGAACAGATGTAAAAACACATGTGAGCCTGGGCGCGCAAGCTGTGCCGCGCTTTGTTTCATCTATCCGTGATGTGAGCCTTAAGGAGAAGCTTTTTAAAATTTCATCACTATTCAAAAGGATAATTAATACGTACCCCCAGGCTTTGATTATGCGATACCCAGTGTGTAGAGCTGGTGTTGCCATAATGAGCCACTCATCAGTGCTCTGCCTGAGCCTCCCCAACAAACATACAGTTTGCATAAGGTACTTAAGATTCTGCTGAGGTACCGTCATACTTCTGTGTGTGTGTGAGTGTGTGTGTGTGTGTGCACCTGCGTCTTCATACGTTCGTGTGCATGCGTGTGAGGTGTGAGTCTAATTTGCAGTACAACGCTATAGGTTAGATCACACTGGTTGTTGCAGTTTGTTTACAAGAGGACCCCTGTCAGATTGTCAGCAGAGAGCTAGACCCTTTCTATAAAGCCTGCCACTGCCTCCACACACACACACACACACACACACACACACATACACAGTCACAGTGGCTTGTTTCCAGTCTAAAAGCAGTGCAGCAGCCGTGCAGGTTGTCAGTGAGTGGGTGCAGCGGTGGAGGAGATGGACAGGCAGGTGGAGACAGACAGGCCGTGCAATCCGAAGGGGAATATCGAGAGTTCACACATAATGAGACCTGTCAATTTGAATGCCTCAAGGCGAACGCAGCGAGCAGGCAGTGGCTGTCGACCCAGGCAGCCATTTCTTCTCAGGGAGAATATTTCAGGGTAATCTCTCACCCTTGACCCCGAACGGTCTCTAAACAAGACGGGAACCATGGCAATTACTGTCGCCGCGCGGAGGTAACCGCTGCTTTCTGAATGGAACGAAACACTGAGGAGTTAGAACGGTCGGATTTTAAGAATGACCAGCTGGTTTCACTGTTCTTTATCTGTTTTCTATCATTTCCTGTGGATTTTCTGACCCTGTGCACACTTTTTGTTTATGTTTATATTGGATAAAACAGGGTGACCATATTCTAAAATCCCAAAAGATCCTCAAAGACGACAAAGAAGCATTTATTTAAAACACTCCTTTTCTGTCGAAATGAGATTTTTCAATCATTTACACAAAAATAACTTATGGAAGCCCATTTCTGTTAGTTTAAATGAAAAAAATTAGTAAAGATCTTTTTTTTTGTTTGCCCATATTTGGTCAAAATTTTTAGATAAAAAGTCAAATTGATTAAATCAGTGATTAACTCAGGGTCTACTTTTAAACCCAGTAAGTATGGAGGCTTTATAATGTCTTTTTAAAACCCAATTCTTAACAATGACCCAAAATGGTGAATAAGATAATAGTCAAAATTTCTACTTTTCATCTCAAAATTTTGACTTTTTCCTCATAATTTTCACTTCATGACCTCAAATTATTGTCTCAATTTCACAATTTTGACTTTTGGATTCGGAAACGTCTTTTTATCTCAATATTATAACTTTTAATCTCATTATTTAAACTTTCTATCTCATAGTTTTGACATTATTAACTCAAAATTTTATATTTTCATCTAAAAACTTGAACTTTTTGTCCCATAACTTTGACTTTTTATTTCAAATTTTTGACTTTGAGGTTGGTGCATCAAAATAATGCCAGTGGCCTGGTGCAGTGACTTATTTCTTTTATTATTGTTATTTCTATAGTTTTCTAATTAAAGATTATGACTTGTCTTATAATTTTCATTTTATAACCTCAAAATATTGTCTTCATTCCAAAAAAATTGACTATTTGTCTTAGAAAACGTTGACATTTTATCTCAATATCATGACTTTTAATCTCATAATTTTGATAATGATAATAATAACTTCAATTTATATTGCTCCTTTCGTGGAACCGGAGGTCCCTTTACAAAAGGTAAACACACAAACAAACACTAACAAAGCAAAACCAAATCAGGAAGAGACCTGAACGAACCATTTAATCTGAAAAAGCTATAATTCTAAGCATTTTAACTTTTTATTTTAACTTTTGATCTAATAGTTTTGACATTGTCATCTAAAAATTTTGACTTTTCATCTAAAAAGTTGTTCTTTTTTCTAGTAACTTTGACTTTTTAATTCAAAATTCTGACTTTTAACCTCTTTTTGACTTTGAGGTTGGTGCGTCGGAATAATGCCAGTATCCCAGTGCAGCGACTTATTTCTATTATAACTGTTTTTTCTATAGTTTTCTAAGTAAAGTTTTGACTTGTCGTATAATTTTCACTTTGTATCTTCTAAATATTCTTTCATTCCAAAAAAATTGACTATTTGTCTCAGAAAACGTTGACATTTTATCTCAATGTTATGACTTTTAATCTCATAATTTTGATAATAATAGTAATAACTTCAATTTATATAGTTCCTTTCATGGAACCGGAGGCCTGTGATGGCTCATAGTTTTGACATTATTATCTCAAAATTTTGACTTTTCATCTAAAAAGTTGTTCTTTTTTCTAGTAACTTTGACTTTTTATCTCAAAATTTCGATTTTTAACCTCTTCTTGACTTTGAGGTTGGTGCATCAGAATAATGCCAGTATCCAAGTGCAGCAACTTATTATGGATATCAATCAATTTAATGAGGCTTGACCCATTTAAAACATACAGATCTATTAGCATTTTAGAAGATTTGATTCTTCTTTCTCCTTCTTATTGCATGGCTGCTGAACTTGATTAATAACTTGTTAAAAAACTGGCGTTCCATCACCAAATCTTTCTCCTTTAACTGCTCGTTAAACCCTGCCACAGTCTCTGCTATGATCCTCTAATTTGTTGTTTTTAAGAGTTTTCCGCTCCTTAGTTTCTCTCTTTCTTTCCCGTACCATAACTGACCAATCAGAATCAAGTATTCAGAGAAATGACCATCCTTGTTTCTGCCGTTTCATGTGAGAGGAACCTGTGACAGATCTTTCTTGTGACAGCTAACAGGCCGTCACTGTCACATGTTCAGGATCTCCTCTGACTCCTTATTCCCGCTCAGACACACGCAGGGATCCTGGTCCAAAGTCTGGGGGTTTATGGGGAATAGAGGATGTCATCGGAGATTTGCCGAGGGCCTAAGACGGCCTGTGATGGCGCTTTACCCTGCGTGTTCACCCGGCGCTGAAGTGACACACGAGAGGGACACTGGGACCTGCTGACAGCAGACGGACTCGTGCTGTTTCTCTGTCCTTAAATCCAATTCCATGCTTGACACCAGGTGGAATTAGCTTTGGACAGGTGAGTGATAAGTTCCCTGGGTGCTGCCGCCAAATAGATCCAGGCCTCCTCACGGAGAAGTGGAGCCAACAGAAGAAGTGGAAAGTAGCTTAGAGTAGATACATAGCGGCTTGAAAGTTCGTGAACCCTCGAGATATGGTCAAAAACTATTTAAATAACCTCATAATGCAAACATCCAAATCCTAATTTGTAAAGCATACCGTCCAAATAGTGGAAAAACAAAAAGAGATTCATTGTTTTACTCACAAAAGCTGAAAATTGACCGTGTGCCAAAGGATGTGAATCCTCATGTTAGGAGCTTGTGGTTCCTCCTTTTGCAGCTGTCTTCCTCATAGACTTTATAAAACATGGACGTAGTCTCTGTGACGTCACCCGTCTGTTCCTGCAGCTCTGTTTTGAGGCTAAACGGCGGGCGAGGTCATATCGGAATTGGGACGAGTGACGGGTGCCCAAACTCACAGCCATTGGGCGCCTGTCAGTCACGTGATCTGAGCTGTGGCTCTGATTGGGTAAGCTCTCGATCCTAATATCTTCTAAACGGCAGAGTTAGAAAAAAATTCACCCCCCTCACAGTGTGTGCCATAAGCAAAATTAGCGATCCAGACAGGAGACAGAGTTTGTACCAAGCTTTAAATACGATAACTTCAGCTCTGAAAACGGCCTTTTTCCATCTGCTTGTACAGGACTTCCGGTGCTTCTGGAGCCAGCCTCAAGCGGTCACTGGAGGAACAGCAGCTTTTTAGCACTTCCGTGTTGTCTCATTTTTTCAGACCGGAGGTTGCCGCTTGGTCTTCCCATTGGAGGAACATCTGGTATGTGCCGAGTTCTTCAGGTCTCTCTATTGGTTTGGGGTCCAGACTTTGACCGGGAAAATCCAGAGCATGAGTCTTCTTTCTCTGAAGCCGCTGATTTGTAGTTTTACTTAAATGTTTTGGGTCATTGTCTTGTTACATTATCCAGTTTTGCTCTCTATAAAACACAAATGGCGTCGGCGTCTGTTTCTGCAGCCGTGTTTTGAAGCCAAACGTGGCCATATTGGAATTGGGACAAGTGCCCAAACTCATAGCCATTGGGCGCCCGTCAGTCACATGATCTGAGCTGTGCCTGGGATTGGGCAAACTCTCGATCTTAATATCTTCCGAGCAGCTGAGTTAGAAAAAAATAATGGACATTGGTAAGGTTAAAAAAGCTGTTTTGGAGTACAACAATGGAAGTGTAATTTAATGTGATCATGTTATGAAGCACTTGATTTCAATAATCAACCACAACAGTACAGCATCAGTTTTGTTTCTGTGAGACACTTTCATCTGTGATGGTTTTTTGTTTTGTTTTGCTTTTGTTTTTTTTTTTGTAAGACAAAAGGGGAAGGTTTTATCTGAGCTTTAGCTTCAACCTTCACCCTTTCAGTTTCCTTGAATTTGCAGTTTCTGCCTTGAGTTTGTACCTTTGTTGAAATAACTGCAACGAACTGAAAAAAAATGTCATCCACATTCGGTCACTTGGGGAACATCAGCTTTTCAGCGTTGTCTCACATGTTCAGACCAAAGGTTGCCACTTGTTTTTCGTCCAACTTTCTGACTGATGGCAGAAGATTCTTGTCAAGAATTTGTTGATATGATTGAGAATCCAATATTCCTTGGTTAATTTGGAGTTGTATATGTCCAGAAGCAGAAAAACAGCCCCAGACCTTCACATTTCCACCACCGTGCTTCACTGTTGGGAGGAGTGTCTTGTCTTCAAATGCCGTGTTGGCGTTTTGATTTTTTAGCCCAAAACTTTGAGTCATTTCTCCTCATTTTGACTTATCACATAGTCAGTCAGTGAATTTCTATCATCTTAAACTTACAACTCTTTTAGTCCTCCTTGGTTCTTCCATTTCTTGACATGCTTTGTCTTGGATGTCTTATTTCATTGGTCTGCTTTAATGAGTAATTAAGTTCCCAAATGTGTTTCCCCTGAGTCTGTTACCTGCTTGACTTAATAAATGCAGCTGTAGATTTACTTTCTTTTGCACACACACGAATGTTTCATGTAGTTTTGGGGCGACTCAAACAACTCCCACTAAACAAGTAGATGCAATTGAAAAACTGACAGATATCTGACATTTCGTGCGAAAAAAATGTTGATGATAAAATCAGAAAATCATAATAAATCAATAGAAACATCTAAACTGATACTTTCGAGCAGCACTGTACGAGTTTGCATGTTCTCCTTGTGCGTGGTTAAACACTGAACCCTAAATAAAAGACCTTTTTTCAGATGCATTGAGACAGAAATGATCTTATTTGCACCGGTGTTGATGGGGAAAGTCGTCCCAGTGAAAGCGGCTCCAGCAGCAGCGGAGCGTATGATAATCAAAATCAGTGTTAAGGATCTGTTTGATAAAGCTCTCAGACGTCTGCGTCTATTTGAAAAGACGATCTTATCAATTACTAATCAATAGCTCTCCTGCAGCTTAAAGAGGATGAAATATACATCTGCCCCTGTAGAGCGTGGAGAGAGAAAATCATTAGGTCGGCCCGAGCTGCTTGTTTTCAACATCACTGCTTTATTGACTTCTGTAAATGATCATTCAGCGGGGACCAGGTTTGATTTTGGAGGGATAAATAATGGAAGAGGAAACTATCAGAGAAGAAACAGGATAATGAAGGAGTCATCATCCTCCTTTTTTCTCATCTTCTGCCTCTCTCTTCCAATCTCCTCCTCCTCCCCCTCTCTCCCTCTCCCTCTCTCTCCTCCCATCTTCAAATCTTTGAGTGACAATCATGGTGATACTCAAGGCCTTCCAAACCTCCTCTCTCCCAGCATCCCCCGGTCTCTGCGGTCAATGGGTGTCAATCAGACCTTGGCCCTCACGCAGATTGGCAACAAGTATCCTCGCGCTCACGAAACAATTATGACCGGGCTGCACTGGAAATGGATTCCCGCGGCGACTCTCCACACCGCGCTCCTCCCCTTTCGGCCGACGGGGTCCTGCCATGGGAAGCAATTATCGCTGGATGCCAGCTGACAGCCCGGTTCTATTGCCAAGCGCGATCAGCCCTCGTCCTCGGGCTTTCTCTGGGCAAATAGCATCCTCAACACTCAAATCAAACCTCTTACCAACCATTGGCTTCTATCAGAGACAGAGGCGGCTGCCTTTGTTCCTCCTGGACAATGCAGTGGGAGTAAGGCGGATACAGAGGCGGACAATAAAGAGAGAGGTTTTGATTTTGCAAGAGCTCGACTCAAACTGCTCCATCTCCCTGGAGTGAAACCCTCAGAGAAGCCTGAGCAACAGAAGGAAGAGGAAGTTGAGGGGGAGGAAGTGGTGCCCTGTGTCCCAGACTGAGCGAGCAAGCAGAGGAAGTTAAGGACAAGAAAGAGAGAGAGAGAGAGTTTAATGAGTGCGTGTCACACTGACGGATACTTGGACACAAAGACTCCAACTGAGTCATCAGATCAGTTTGGTCATTGAAAAGTACAAACATTAATGCTCGTCAATGACCTTGTGAAGAAGTCGAGCTAAACTATTTCTCTGATGATAAAAACTATAATGTATGTTTTGTTAACTATGATTTAAGGATTGTTACACATCCAGAAACACTGAGGCTGAGCAAATACAGAAGCTTGTTTCTTTCATGATTCATGCATCAAGTTTTAGCTGCAAATTCTTACTTTTGTAGTTTGTTTCTGTTGCATTAATGTTTGACTCAAGATGCGTCAAAGATCAAGGCTGGGTCTTAAAAGTAGCTGCGAGGACTTTCTGGAAAAGTTAGCATCAAAGACTACGCTTCCCATAAGCCTTTGCTCACCACTGCTGTGATGAACCAAGACCTGTGGTTTGGTTTGAAAAATGAAAGGAGATCAGATCTTTGTAACTCTAGTTTTCTTTGTTCAAGACGACTTTTTACCAGCTACAACACAACAAGGTGATGTATTTATCTTCCAGGGTGGAAATTTTATGGGACGCTGTGTCACCGTTGCCGTGTAAACAGCAAGCCAGAGTTTTCAGTGGAAACACTGATGTTACGCCCAGCTTTGCAGATGCGTATTACATATTTTGGCGTGGCCATGTAGGAACTGAACAAAGTAAGAATTGCTCCACATCTACAGTCAGCAAACAAATATTCAATACAAACGTTAGATGATCAGCTCACCCCTACTTCAGCCTCCAAACTGTTGTCATGGAAACGGCTCTTACAGTTATATCACCACCTACAGGCCTGGCATGCACACTACAGCATTTTCAGTCACTTAGTGTTTCTATGTAAACGCAGATGTTTTCCACTGTGTGTTTTTTTTGCATTTTCGGGTAAAATGTTATCATGCAAATAGGAGACATTACACAATTTTGAAACAAGTTAATTACAGGATAAAAAAAAGGCTAAAGGAGTAAAAAAAATGCAGATTAAGAGAGTCTAAGTGTGAAAACACACCCGCTATATGTGGACTCTGATTTGTAGCTTAGAATAATGAATCATCATCTCACTTTATTTCAAAGAATGGTAATAAGATTAACTGTTTTAATCCTCAGATTTAAAGAACCTCTATGGTTTGAATGAGTGAAATCCTCTGAACAAAAGGATGAAGATTGATGTGACGTCTTAGGAGAATGAGTGTAAGATGAATGAGCCCAAATTAACAGAATCAGAACAATTAATGCTTTAAAAGTCAAACAGTCGTTTGCCACTTTGCTTATTAATTGAATAAACACATCAAGGCAAAGTTCAGTCAATCCTTTAATCACTGTAATTAATGCACATTGTTCCTCTCTTTCTCTGCTCACTCTTTCCCTCCGCCTGTGTACCTATATTTGTGAATTAATAAATTAATTAGGATACACACCGCCACAAACTAATTATCATGCAAATAAAGCAGCAACAAAGCAGAGAGGGACTGTTCATCTGTGCCAGATCAGGGCTGAAATTCCCCAAAGTGCCGCAGAGATGTCCACCGCGCAATTAGAGAGAGGAGCGACTGGGGATGGGGCAGGAGGCGGCGCCGGAGAACGGGGACGGCTGTCACTTATTCTTCTCTCTGTTTATCAGGCTGTCTGCATGTTGGAGAGAAACACTACAAGTCCTGCTTTATCTGAATTCAGGTTAAAGTCGTGCAGCGGCATCTTCCATTTCTACATGATGATCCTAGATATCAAAAAATATGAGAAAAACTCAGACATCAAACTGTCCTGTTGTTGTATTTTGTTCTTCATAATGTTCCACACATTTTCAATGGGAGACAGGTCTGGACTGCAGGCAGGTCAGTCTAGTAGCTGCACTCTTCTACTACGGAGCCACGCTGTTGTAACAGGAGCAGAATGCGTCTTGGTTTCATTGTCTTGCTGAAATAATCAGGGACGTCCCTGAAAAAGACAAAGTGTCTTGGATGGCAGCAGATGTTGCTCCAAAACCTGTTTGTACCTTTCAGCATTAATGCTGCCTTCACAGATACTGGGACAGTTACCCAAAGAATTGCACAAAACCTAAAAAACAGTAATGGAAACTCCAAAAACTTCTTAAATTTGGAAANAGCGTTTGTGTGTGTTGTTGATGTCTGACTTTGTCTTTGCATGGTAGAGTTTGAACTGTCACTTGTAGATGTAGTGATGAACTGTGTTAACTGACAATGGTTTTCTGAAGTGTTCCTGAGCCCACGTGCTAATATCCTTTACACAATGATGTGGGTTTTTAATGCGGCGCCGCCTGAGGGGTCAAAGGTCACAGCCATTCAATGTTGGTTTTGGGCCTTGCTGCTTACGTGCAGAGATTTCTCCAGATTCTCTGAATCTTTTGATGATATTATGGTCTGTAGATGATGAAATCCATCAATTCCTGCAGTTGGACAAAGTTGAGAAACATTGTTGTTAAACTGTTGGACTGTTTGCTCACGCAGTTGTTGACAAAGTGGTGAACCTGGCTCCATCTTTGCTTGTGAAGGACTGAGCCTTTTGGGGATGATGCTCCTTTTATACCCAATCATGACACTCACCTGTTTAAATCAACCTATTCACCTGTGGAATGATCCAAACAGATGTTTTTTCACAGCATTCAGCAACTATATCTTGTGTTTGTAGCATGTTTAATTGCATTTAGGTTAAAAAGGATTTGCAAATCATTGTTTTCACTATAACACTACATCCTAACTTCATTGGAATCTGTGTTGTATTTGCTTTTGAGGCCAGAGGTCAGACACAGAAAAACACCTGAAGTCTCAGACCAGCTTCACTCTCACCACGTTCCTCCAACTTTCCAGCATTACCCTACTTTAAAAAAAGTTAATTTCTTCCAGGTCCGTGTTTCACACCCACACAAAGACAGTGATAATCCATAAAATCAGCTCTAAAGAGGACCTTGTTTAAAAATTCAGACCCAGCATTGATTCATCCCGAGTGAATTCAAAGCACACATCAAGGGTGCTCGCTTAAAAGAAGAGAGGAATCAAAGAAAGGAGCCAATCAGAGGCAGGCTTTTTAATCTTAGCGGCCATGTAGGGTAAATATGCAGCGAAATCAGAAAACAAACAAGAGCAAAAATGCCTTATTATGAGCCGGCTCATTATCATAAGGCTCTAATTTGCCTAAATCATGTCCTTATTAGGCCCCAAAGTCTCTCTGTCCCCTGTGGGTAATGAGGGCCCGGCTGGGATCTGTCTCCCAGCTCTGACGTTTCTTTTATTGCTCTTACACTAAATGGAAGCAATGATGAACATCTCCGTCCTCTGATTACTGCCTGTGTACCCTTGATGTCAAAGTGGTGTGCCCTCTTTTAATATTTGATTGTTTTTTTTTTTTTCGATGTAATTTGCTCCAATTCATCACGGAGGCCTTTGCTTCGCTCGCTCTGTGACATTTGTCCTGATTACCGGACTCTGATTCTGCTTTTCCCCTTTGATGTCCAATTTCTGCTTCTTCTGTTCGTCCCAGTTTTGGCCAGAAAACTTTCCCCTCGCTTCGTTCCAACTTTTGCAAAGAGGGTATTTGTAGAGTCCTGTTAATGACATGAGTAAGTTATGCACACAGCTCTGATAAAAACCCGGCGAGATCATCGAAATGTTTGTTTTTAGCGCGATTTGATTGGCGCGTCTTTAAGAAATGGAATGAAAACCTTCGGCTGTAAAACGCGTCCAATATCAGCTTCAGACGCAAAAAAAACCCCAACGAACATGCATCACAACATTCAAGTTATCCAGAAAACGGAGTCTGCGATGGAAAGTGTCTGAGAAATAATAAGCGCTCCATGTTTAACGGATCAGCGCCTGTTTCCAAGCCCAAAACATCAGTCTTGTTATAATCGCTGAAAACAACAAATTAGAATGTAAACAGCTGCAAAATACAGAGGAAAGCATTTTTTGGGCATCTCTGAAAGGGAAAGAGGATGAGAATGTTCAAATGATTCCCTCTCTGAGTCAGTCTCAATCTGTTTTATTATTTCCTCTAAAAACAGGAGAAATCCCATCAATTATGAGCTGCAAATGTGAGCCAATCACATTCATTATTTTCATTACATGCACCCACCAAATTGCATCAAGCTTATGAAATATTTCTTGCTCCTGTTCAAAGGCTTGTTAGAGCTTATATTCAATTACAGCTGTGGCTGTAACATGCTGTCAGCTCTCTTTAGCCAATCATTAGTCAGGGACTGTTCCTCGCCGCACAGCCGGCCCGGCGAAGTCGAGGCGGCGAGCGAGCGACAGGCCCTAATTGTTGTTCTGTGGCTAAAGGTCGACTAATGAACCGGGGGTGACAGAGGCTGCTGGTGCGAGGGTGGCAGGGTGGAGGAGGAGGAGGAGGAGTAAGGGGGGGGGGGGTCCAGACCAAAAATTTGCAAAACTTTCCTCAGATCAAAGCGTGGAAGACGGCGAGCGTTTTAGGGATTTCTCAGCCTGTGTGAGATGCAGCTGCAGATTTAAAGAGACAGGAAGGACATGAGCGGGGAGGGGAAGATGCACGTGTGAGACTTGTTTTGGCAGAATTTAATCTTGACTTTTGAAAAATCACTGCAGAAATATCTAAAGCACAATAACAGATTTTCGAAAATATTCTGATTGTGATTATTTTTCTCTACATTGCCAGTGAGATTCTTTGTGCAGTTATCTCTAAGTTCACACATCTGACGTTAATTACTGCACGACAATAACCCATGAAGTTTATTTTCATGACTGTTTCTTACACATTTTAATCTCTTTGCACTATTTTTCTAAGTTTTATCCCATTTTAATTTTGCCTTTTGTATTTCTTTTAGTGATTTAACCACTTTTCAGAGTTTTTTGTCACATTTTGTTTCCCGGTTTGATCCCAAACTTCTTGACAATATTTGCTGCTTTTTGTCCATTTTATTCACTTTCCAGTCTTTCTTTGCCACTTTGGACCATATTTTTTCCTTATTCTGTCCCTTTTTAAAGTTTTATCCTAACTTTCTTACCAATTTTTGTTGCCTTTTGCCATGTTTTTATCAATTGCTACTATTTTTTGTCACTTTTTTCAAAGTTTTCCTCCAATTTTCTTGCCAATATTTGTTGCTTTTTCATATTTTTTGCCACCTTAGACTCATTTTTATTTATTTTATTGCTGCTCTTTGCTTTGCTCCCCATATTTACCACTTTATAATAAAAATATATTTTATTTAAAGGCGCCTTTCTGGTCACCCAAGGACGCCGCACAGAACTGATTTGAGAACACACTTCAGGCCCAACTTATGTTGTTTCTCTTGCAAAGGTAGTTTTCAACACTTTGTCTCTTTGTTTGAGTTACACAAAGCATAAAACATATACTGCAAAAAAAGTTGACTAGTATTCAAACACACTTCAGGTCTTTAATCTCTGACTTTAAATCTCAGAATTCTGACTTTTCTACTCAGAATTGGGACCTAAATGTTCCCAAATCTTAGAGTTCTGAGTTTAATCTCAAAACTCTGACCTCTTTCCCCAGATTTCTGACTTTTTTCTCCCAGAAACTTGACTTTAATTTCAGAATTGTGACCTAAATCTTAGAGTTCAGACTCAAATCTCTGAATTTTGACTTCTTGTCTCAGAATCCTTCTTTAACCCCTGAATCCTGGGAACACTTTTGTCTCTGAATTCTGACTTTTATTTAAGAAATTTGCTTTTTTTGTTTTAGATGAAGTAATAATAAGTCAATATAACAACATAATAAATACAATAGGAAATGGATATTAGATATTAAGTCACAGGAGTGAAGGGAACAGAAGAGAGTTAGTTCAATTATCTGATTATTATCTGATAATTATCTTATCTCACCATTTTTTATCAATTGCCACTATTTTTTGTCACTTTTTTCACCAATTCTCTCCCCCTTCTCACTATATTTTAAGTTTTCTTCAAATTTTCTGCCAGTATTTATTGGTTTTTTATATTTTTTGCCACCTTAGACTTATTGGTATTTATTGTATTGCTGCTCTTTGCTTTTATACTCCATAATTATCACTTAGGTTGTATCTCTTGCAAAGGTAGTTTTCAACAATTTGGCTCTTTGGTGGAGTCACACAAAGCATAAAACACCTACTGCAAAAAAGTTCGGTTAAAAGTCTGATTCTAATCTCAGAATTCCAACTTTAAACGTCCAACTTTGTTTGGTAGTTGGACTTAAATCGTAGAATTCTAACTTGAGTCATGGAATTCTGGCTTTAATCTTGAAATTTTCACTTAAATCTCAGAAATTCAACTTAATATCAGAATTCTGACTTTTTCTCAGAGTTCTAACTTTTTTTCTTGAAATAAAAAAATTGGTCTCATCATTTTATTTCCTTACCAGTGACTCTTATCCTCTGACGTACAAACGAGCAAAACCTGACTCAGGTTTATTGTCTTGGAGACTTGTTTCATAGGTATGAAGAAGCAAATATCTTCATGCGTTGGCTGTTTGCTATTTGAATATTTAGTAACGCCTGCTCATGGCTTTACAAGGCTAACTGAAGGCCAATGTAAAACTTGGTTAATCTTTAATTTCCAGATTTCCAATTTCATGTTTGTCTGTTTGACATACATGATTTAAAAAGGAATGATAAATCAGAAGTTACTCACCAGTTTTTTTCACTGAGCACTAACTTACTCTTCCTAAAGTCATCATTTGGAGGACTCCTTTTTAATTCTACTTGAGTCGTATTTTTCTAGGGCAGTGATTCCCAACCTGTGGTCCGTGGCCCCCTGGTGGGCCGTGGAGATATTGCAAGTGGTCCGCCAAATCATTTTCAAAATAGTCTGAGTTTTAATGAAGGGTAATTATATAAAGATACAAATGTACAGAATAATGTTTAAATATTAAAACTTGGTTACATTTGTAAGGATATTCAACATGTTCGAACGTTTGCATATAAGAAAAGTCCTGGAAGAGGGAAAGTTAAAGCCCAACATGTAACATGACCCCAAATTTAACAAAACCCTGAAATTTGATTAAACAAATGTTGTATATCCCAAGACTATAATCACTGACCCAACATTTAACAAGTTGTTCTATCGTGGACAAATGACTTTTACCTTCTGGGCTCAGCATCTGTTACATCATTGACCAGTTATCACATTTCGGGTTTTATTACATTTTTTTTCTTACATTTCGGGTCTTTGTTACAAATCAAGCGCTAACAAGTCACTATACAGCCCCCATAATTATATGGTCAGAGGTGGGCCGCGAAAAATTTCTGAGACTTAAAAGTGGGCCCTGGATTGAAAAAGGTTGGGAACCACTGTTCTAGAGTAATAGTATTTTTACTTGAAGACAATTTTTGACTGCCCTACCTACCTCTGTTTATGACCTTTGAGCGTATTTATAACCGTCTTTAGTTTCTGATCTAAGGGTTAACAGCTCCTCTGTGCATGTGAGCTCTCTCTCTCTCTCTCTCTCTCTCTCTCTCTCTCTCTCTGCATCTGTCACTCTCTCTTTCTAATACCTTTCCTCAGCACTCAGGTCTGAGCGCGGCCCTTTCTGCGCTATGACCGGGCTGTGACGTGAGAACGAGCCGCGCTAACCTGCGACTCCTGGGTGAGCTCTTTTTTGGCAGAGAAACAAAGAGAAGCTTAGTTTAGCCGAGGCAGTCACAATGCTGCTGATTCCCTTTGGGCTTAAGAGGACGGGCAGCGTGTTGTGAGAACCTGTCAGAGCTTTTTAGACGTAATGAGGCAGAGCCAGCCAACGCCACCTACAGCATCCACACACGTTAGGAGGTCAGGGGAACCAGGAGCTGTGCTTTTACTCCACAGCGACACAAACTGATGATAACTTACGGTCTGATACTGAAACTGACTCAAACTCTTCTCAAATACGAAAGTCTTTAAGGGACAGGAAGCATCTTTAAACTCCAAAAGAGTTTTCTGTGTTTCCCAGACAGTAAACGGGAGCGCCGCCCGTGTCAAATATTGCGTGTAGTTTCGTATTTAGTTTGGGCTTCAGGCTGATTTCCAAGAAATGTGATTAACATTTCACTGAAGGGTCAGACACGAAAACACTTAGAGACCCAGAGTCAACTTTTTTGGCTTCAGCTGATTCTTTTTTATGTGATTGTTGCATCATTAGTTTTTTAAAAGTCGCACTTTAAGTTGGGATGTTTGAGACTTTAATGTCTGTTTAATGCACGAAGCATCAACTGTGAGTATCTGAGTCAAAACTGTCAAACCCAAAACTGATAAAGATCATTAGATAAACTCCTGAGCAAACTCTTAACACTCGCTGAAAAATGCATGGATTCACATTTTACGCTAAAAATGTTTAATTAAAGTTTTAAAATGTGAAAAGAAGAAATGAGAGTGAGACTACAAAAGTCTACAAAAGTTTACCCTCCTGTTGTCTTAGTTATCTTGTCATAACTTTAATTTTCTTTCATAGAGGTCCTTGAAAAGTTACATGGATAGTTTACATGTCAAATTAATTGTTATAAAATGTGTGTTTAATAAAAAAGGTATAGTATCTGTTGTCACAAAAAAATGAGATGGTTTTAAAACAAACTTTGACATAAACCTGTCTGTGATAACACACCTCTGATAATAACTTTGGTGACGAATAATTCAAAATTTCTGCCTTTTTCGACTTAAAAGAAAGATATAAATATATGTAAATGAGCTCTATTATGCCATATATTACAAAAGTAATTCTAAATGTATGTGAATTTGTTGGTAAACAACTTCACTAAAAAGGAGAAACAACAAAAGTTGGAGAAAATGTCAAGTCAGTTGAAAGACACGAGCAATTTTACTGAAAGGAAGCCAAAATAAATTACACGATCAAAAATTCTAAATGCTCGTTTTGTAAAAAATACTTTTACTTCTTGTACTTAAATACATTTTATTTGAGGGATTGAATAACTTATGATACTGAAGTACACCAAATATCAGATACTATAAGACTTAAACTTAAGTAATATTCTAAAAAGTGACTTTAACTTCTACCTAAGTCATTTTCTGGTAAGATACTTTTACTTTTTACTCAAGTGTTGGTCGTACCCAAGTTTAACAAAATGTTGGTCATTGAGTGTAGATCAGATGAGTGAAGCTGAACTGCTTAAAACACATATCGCATAAAAAGTTGACTAGTATTCAAACACACTTCAGGTCTTTTATCTCTGACTTTAAATCTCAGAAATCTGACTTTTCTACTCAGAATTGGGACCTAAATGTTCCCAAATCTTAGAGTTCTGAGTTTAATCTCAAAACTCTGACCTCTTTCCCCAGATTTCTGACTTTTTTCTCCCAGAAATTTGACTTTAATTTCAGAATTGTGACCTAAATCTTAGACTTCCGACTTGAATCTCTGAATTTTGACTTCTTTTCTCAGAATCCTTATTTAAAACCTGAAAACTGGGAACACTTTTGTCTCTGAATTCTAACTTTTACTTCAGAGCTTTGCTTTTTTTAGATGAAGTAATAATAATTTAATATAACAACATAATAAAAACTTAAGGAAAAAAGAAATTGACACAATTATTTTTGATTTTATTTTTACCAGTGGCCTTTGTCCTTTTCCAACAAATAAGTGATAAGTGACTCAGGTTAATTTTCTCAGAGACTTGTGTCTAAAGCAAAGAGAAGGCAAATATCTTCACACATTGGCTGTTTGGATATTAAGTCACAGGAGTGAAGGGAACAGAAGAGAGTTAGTTCAAAGACTTTTACTTAAGTAATATTCTAAAAAGTGACTTTAACTTCTACCTAAGTCATTTTCTGGTAAGATACTTTTACTTTTTACTCAAGTGTTGGTCGTACCCAAGTTTAACAAAATGTTGGTCATTGAGTGTAGATCACATGAGTGAAGCTGAACTGTTTGTTTTTAGTGGATTTAAAGAAATAGAGTCAGATAAATATGAAAAAAGGGGAAGATTTGCTTTGTAGTGTTTATCCAGTTTCCCCACAGGGCAACATTTAGACGCTTTTTCTCTTTTTCTTTGCCGAAGTTTGAGTCTTGTGAGTCATAACGCTAATGGTTCCTTTATCCACACACACACACACACACCATCATGTGCGCTGTCTTCCTGAGGTGTTTAGTTTTCCTCATTTACTCACGGAGCAGCTAAAGCAGCAGGCCTCCGAGTGAGTTTGACGATGTCACCGCATTTCATCAGAATACCCCAGACTCACCATCAGTCTGAAGCAGTTCAAATAACTCGGCTCAATCTCTCAGCAGCCGACGCAGAGGCACGAGGCCTAATAAGCACATGCTAAATGTGATAAGCTGCTTTGTAGCTGCGTTTCGCCTGTTAGTTTTTCTTCTCACCGTTCTCCTCCTTCCACCCTGGTGATTTACTCACTGCAGGCGATGTGTGCACAGACTCCAACACAGCACAGAGCTGCGCAAATAGATTTCTCTCTCAATTGGTCCCCCGGTGTCACTGTGGAGAGATACTTGGACAGAAGACAGGGGTAAAAAAATAAAGAAGAAGGGTTTTTATGTTAGAAATATTCAAGTGCTAAATCACAGAGCGCTCTCAGAGGAGGCTGGTTTTAGGATTTTTAACCCTTTACATCCCACCTCATTCTGGCCTTTACACTTTACTATGTTTCACAGATTATAACTCAAGTCAAAGAAAGTTTAAATTGATCAGTGATGCCTCATTTAAAAGATTAAAATCTCTAGTTTCAGAAATGTCGTGTTTTTATTTGTGGCTGAAGTCCACATCAGGATAAATGCAGCTGAATAACTTTTCCGTTTTTAGAAATCAATAACTTCAAGACACTTCATCCCAGACATTAAACATCCACCACATCACTTCTACACCTTTTCATCAACATCTGGGTGAAATTTGAGCTTTTTAGGTAAAACCTTGTAGGAGTTAGAGAGTTTTTAGTCTCATGTGTTGAGACACCAGGCAGAGTTGTACTCATTGTCCATGCTTTCATTCTAAGATTCTGTGCAAACAAAACCAGCTTCATCAGTGCTCAGTGTCCTCTTTTTTAGTCAACTTTGCTCTCTTTGTGGAAAGGTTCAACAAAAATCATGAAATTGTAGTTTTCAGTCATAGATTGAACCTCTATGTGAATGAAAATGCACAGCGATAAAAAGGTCTCGCCATTGATCTAAATGGCAGCAGTAAGGTGATTGGTTACTGTAGGAGTGAGTGACAGGCCTGTTAGCCAATAAACGACCCTCTAATAGAGCTATTACACAAGACCAGTGTGTGCTATTGTTGTCTATCACAAGCTGTCCTGGGATGAAAACTCAACAGAAAACGATGGGGTCACTTTAATCTTGCAGCTAGAACCCTGTTGAAAACAAAGACTTGCAGCTTTGTCAGATTGACATTGAGGAGGAAATGCTCTAAGACTGTGAAGCTGCTGTTATTGATGAGAACGGACACGACAGACAGACAAACAACGGACTTTACAGGAGAAATTTCACCACTTGGAATAATTTGATGAAACAACACTTTTGATATGTTTGAACTCTGGATTCCTCTGGTGGAAAGGAGAGAGAATATTCAGGGTACAGGCGTCAGGATGTGACGTAATGACCCCAAACAGGTAGGACGTCCACGTTGTTGTGAGTGATTCTTTCACTAATTACGTTTTGTTGCTGAAGAAAACTGTGAAACAAACTTAGAGACTGAAATGAGAAGAATCTAAACTTTCTTTTTCACTGTTAACACTTCGATGATGTTGTATGGATGGTGAACAGCTCGTGGATGATCTGGGGGGGTGTAAGGAGTTAAGAGGCCCCTGTTGGAAACTGTGACTGGAGGCTCAGCTCAGCTCATGAAAATTCATTCACAAGTACCTGCTCAGAGGTCAAACCAAAGTTTTCGGACATGTTGCCAAAACATCTCGAACACATGAAATCCATTCTTGTCACATGCGTGAGATATACGTGCCATTCGGTTTCAGTTAGAGCGCAAATGGAAAAAGTCAGCCTGTTTTTTCGGGGCTGTAATTGTCTTCCACTCAGATCTATGGCTGCATGTGTTTCTTTATGCGTCCTGCGCGCGGAGACAATGGAGCACTCATGAGCACTCTGGCGTCTCCGTCCTCTCTTACCAAAGAGGCACCAGTGGCACCAGCTGGGGGATTGCACGGCCAAAGAGATGAAAAGCGACTCTCTGCGGCTCGGCCGAGTGGTTCTGATGGAACCTTTTAAGAGCAGAATTGCTGCAGTGAGTGAAAACATGGCCAACGCTCTGATGGCTGATGTCATATCCCAGCTGTTGGCTCAATCAGAGCAGGTCCCTCCCTCCCTCCCTCCCTCCCCGCCCGGATAAGTGAGTCTCATTCTGCATTCCACAGAGCGCACAGTTGGCGTTTTGAAGCGCCGTGTCCTCCCGCTGGTACTCCTGTGACCCCGCTGCCAGCTCCGGGGTCTCCAAAGGCCTGCTGGTTAAAACGAGCCGGGTCCATCAGCACATGCTCAGACTCCGTGTTCTGCAGCTGTCGAACGCTTGTCCCTCCCGTCACCTTAATAGAGCCTGACCCCCCCCCCCCCCCCCCCCCCCCCCCCCCCCCCCCCCCTCTCTCTGTTTAGCGTCCATCTTTCAGCGTCAGTACCTAAGCATTTTTGTTTGATGACATCTTCTTTGTGCTTTTCACAGTTCAGGCTGATGATTGACCCTCTGCTCTTTCTTACTGTCAGGAATGTTGATTGTGTTCAGGAGCTGCTTTTACCGACCCCCCAGGATCCAAAACAGTCCGTTTGACATTTCAGAGAATCAGAAATGTTCCTTTACTTGATACTGAGTACTAATGTGACACCAGTTTATTATAAAAAAATATCATACTGCACCTGCATGACTGTGATATGGCTCAGGTTAAACACTTTATAAAACAATAATAAACAGGAAATTAAAGCCATTTATTCTTAACCCTGTGGTGCATAGCGCTCACTACAGTGGACACTTATTTAAAAGTTATTTACACCTAAATTCAACGGTTCATGTGGTGGAAATTCTGTGAATACCCTGTGTCAGGAGATTTAAAAAAAAAAAAAAAAAGTTATAGACAAACATTTGAGGGTGAAAAAGCGTATAAACGATAAATTAGTCAGTGTTAAAATGAAAAAAGAAAAGAATAAAAGTCAAACAAACAAAAAATAAGTCATATTTACATTAAGTTCACACTGTTTTATGTTGAGTGCTCAGTTATAAATATTTCAACTTATTTTCATGCTTTAAGACAAAAACACTCTGGGGAAAAATCCTGACACTGACTTTCATAATTCATGCATCAGAGGGTAAAATCTTTTACATTTGACCTCAAATTTTTGACCTTTTATCTCAAATTTTAGACACTTCGTCACAAGATTCTGACTCTTTATCCCAAAATGACTGCAAAATGCAAACTGTGCAAAGAAAGTGTCTCAAAGGAAGTTGCAAATTTCAACGCAGCTAACTCAATTAACCTCTTAGGTCCTGGCGTCCAGTAGGTGATATGTGGACATCACATTTCTTTCAAAAGTTTTCCAGTTTTTGTCCAATATTTGTAACCGGGTCAATGAGGTGACGTCCCCTTTTTTTGTGTCCGAGTGCAATATTTCCTTCCATCATGAATTGAGTATTTCATCACATGTATTTCTTTATTCTATGAAACCTGTGTTATTTGAACACATCTTTAAACTATTAAAATATAACATGTTTTTTTGTGTTTTGGTTCCTCAAATCCCCAAAATGTCAGGTGGTGCAACCGTCCTGACAAGTATCCACAGTAATTAAACTCTAAAAATTGAATGTCAGTTATTGTAAATGGAAATTAAAAATACAGTGGCATTATTTTATGCTTGAACCTTTTTAAATAAAACATTCTTTGCAAATAAAANTTTTAACATCAAATTATTTATCTTATTCACAAATAAAAGAAATGAAACACACAAAATGAAAATGTATGAGTCACTACAGACACTTGAGAGATACTTGCCAATAATTTCACACAGAAAAAATAACAGGAACATATAAATATATTTTCATATATTTGGTTGCACCACCTGACATTTTTGGGTGCTCAAATTAAAAATACTAAAAAATAATGAACCTAAAAACTTTGAAATGTTGGTCAACTACTGAAATCTGTTAGAAAACATAATTCTTCTCTCAGAAATATGTTTTTTATCCAAATTTTTGATTCTGGTCTTGGAATCAGAACAACTCTACAGAGAATTCCTGCACCTGAAAACCTACTTCAGAGCATTCAAACAAAAAAAAAGGATCATTATGAGGTTTTTTTTGCAGCTCTCAGATGAATATTTCCCTCAAGACAATCCTAGAAACTGAAAATACGCATGAATTTTCTCGATCCCAGTTACCCAGAAAAAATTGAACCTAAGAAAATATTTCTTTTATTTCTATTAAGCGGTCTTATCCAACTTAAATCCAACGCACAAAACATCAGTTAGAAACAAAAAAATACAAAAAACAATGACACCAAGACAGTATATTAAATAGGAAATAAGGAAATGGTGGCTAAAAGCAAAGCTGAAGAATAAAAATGTGTCTTGAGATGAGACTTAAAACACTCCACTTTGGGGTTTGTAGTGCTACATTATGTAATAACGCTGCATTTTGGAATAATCTGCAACATTTTGTTAACCTTGCAGAGCACATGGACCTGTCCAAAAGTGACCAGCCCCAGAAATAAGCGCCTGTGATTCACTTTTATTTTTTTTTCTTCAAATGAAGAGTCGTACTTTTCAGGTCCATCTGTTTTGTTTTTTTGTCTCAATTTCCCGTCATAAGCTGTGAAGGACACTTGTTTGTCTCTAACTCTTTTTTGTTGTTGTTGTTTGGCGTTCCCTGTTTTGGCGCCTGAGTGTGTGTCAGTGTGTTTGTTTTCTCGGTGCAGTGTGTTGTGTTGAGTCCACTCCACAGCCGTGAGTTTGCTGTCTGCTGGTGTCAACAGGCATTTTAGCCTCCCTCTCAGCGTGAAGGGCACCACATGGCCAGCAAACACAAGCACTTATTCCGTTTTGACAAGCAGTGCCAGGGAGACCTCAGCCCGACTGTCAGGGAGTGTGTGTTTGTGAGCGTTCGTGTGTGTGTGAGTGTTTTTGTCTGAGACTTCCAGAGAGAGAGAGAGAGAGAGAGAGAGAGAGACTACCGGATGAGAATGGTCAAATACCAGGTATACTCGACTTTCTTTCTCGCCCAGGGCAAGCATTCTGTACAATCGTAAGTACCTGTGTTTCGTGATCTCCGGTTTTGTCCTTCTTCACCTGCTTACTGTACGTGCCGTGTCACTTGGACCAAGACCCCAGTCCTGCCCGCCGAACCAGGCAAAGACGGAGGGAGAGACGGAGGAGCGTTTGTTTGTTTGTTTGTTTGTGTGCAGAGACTTGTTGTTCCAGAGTTAACTCCTTACATCCCACCCATTTCTGACCTTTATGCCATGCTATGTTTTTAAACCTTATAACTGTAAAATCATTAAGGTAAAAACTCATCAGTGACACCTCATTTGAAAGATTAAACTCTCCAGTTTCAGAAAATGTCATGTTTTTATATGTGGCTAAAGTCCACATCAGGATAAATGCAGCTGAAACACCTTTTGTTTTTTTTAAGAACCACTTTTGGTAACCGTTAACTTCAAGAAGCTTCATGTCAGACATGAAGCATCCACCACATCACTTCTACACCTTTTCATCTACATCTGGGTGAAATTTAAGCTTTTTAGGTAAAACTTTGTAGGAGTTAGAGAGTTTTTAGTCTCAGGTGTCCAAACACCACGCTCTCGTACAACAAGTCTGCGCAAACAAAACCAGCTTCATCAGTGCTTGGTGTCCTCTTTTTAGTCAGCTTTGCTCTCTTCATGAAAAGCTTTGCAAAAAAAGTCATAAAATTGTAGTTTTGAGTCACAGATTGTACCACTACATGAATGTAAATGAAGATGCACGGCAATAAATAGGTCTCGCCAATGATCTAAATGGCTACAGCTGCTTCCTGTGAAGGGTGAGGTGATTGGTTACTGTAGGAGTGAGTGAGAGGTCTGTTAGCCAATAAACAACCCTCTAATAGAGCTATTACACAAGACCAGTGTGTGCTATTGGTCAGTCAAGCAGGGAGCACTTGTTGTCTATCACAAGCTGTCCTGGGATGAAAACTCAACAGAAAACAATGGGGTGACTTTAGTCTTGCAGCTAGAACCCTGTTGAAAACAAAGACTTGCAGCTTTGTCAGATTGACATTGAGGAGGAAATGCTCTAAGACTGTGAAGCTGCTGTTATTGATGAGAACGGACACGACAGACAGACAAACAACGGACTTTACAGGAGAAATTTCACCACTTGGAATNATTTGATGAAACAACACTTTTGATATGTTTGAACTCTGGATTCCTCTGGTGGAAAGGAGAGTGAATATTCAGGGTACGGGCGTCAGGATGTGACGTAATGACCCCAAACAGGTAGGACGTCCACGTTGTTTGAGTGATTCTTTCACTAATTACGTTTTGTTGCTGAAGAAAACTGTGAAACAAACTTAGAGACTGAAATGTGAAGAATATAAACTTTCTATTTCACTGTTAACACTTTGATGAATAGCAAACAGCTCATTGATGACCCAGTGGAGTGTATGAGGTTAAATGAGTTGTTTTTCTGTGTTAAATATTCAGCTCTAACACTCGGTGAAAGATGGAGCCAGAAAACTTCTGACAGCCTCCACCTGATTATGTTTCACAATCCTACAAAGCAGAGTTTACTCACTAACGCTAACACTCCGCGACAGTTCCTGCAAATTCCTCCAACATTAAAAAATATCTCCCCGAACAAGAGGAGACTCTATTATTATTTTAATTATGCTCTTTTTAGTTTCATTTCCCCCTGCTGAGTGTCAGCAGAGTGAGTTAGAGAAGGAGCCNCAGGGCAAGGTAAGACATGTTAGCATTCATGGACACAAAGCACTAGAGGCCAAAACAGGAAGAAGTGGACGAATGACATGCACGGCACAGTGAACCTGGTTCTGGGGTCAGGACGGGCGGGAACCAGGCAAAGACGGAGGGAGAGACGGAGGAGCGTTTGTTTGTTTGTTTGTTTGTGTGCAGAGACTTGTTGTTCCAGAGTTAAATGAGTTGTTTTTCTGTGTTAAATATTCAGCTCTAACACTCGGTGAAAGATGGAGCCAGAAAACTTCTGACAGCCTCCACCTGATTATGTTTCACAATCCAACAAAGCAGAGTTTACTCACTAACGCTAACACTCCCCGACAGTTCCTGCAAATTCCTCCAACATTAAAAAATATCTCCCCGAACAAGAGGAGACTCTATTATTATTTTAATTATGCTCTTTTTAGTTTCATTTCCCCCTGCTGAGTGTCAGCAGAGTGAGTTAGAGAAGGAGCCGGCGTTCAGAAAAAAACCCCAGTGATTCTTCCAGCAGGTACAAAAGCCGGCGTGTTGGAAACAGCTTTTATTAAAGTCAATACATATACATATTCCTGCTGCATAATTTATGGCTACTTCTGTAGCATTAGAGCAAGCACTGGAGAATAGCTTCACACGCCAGTGCAGTTTGGAGTTCTTCAAAGGAAAGGTGCACGAAAGCTGCCAGAATCAGTGGAAAAGCATAAAACTGCAGGAAAACTCAGGCCAGAGCTGTGTGTGTGTGTGTGTGTGTGTGTGTGTGTGTGTGTGTGTGTGTGTGTGTGTGTGTGTGTAACTTGCACATGGAATATGTTAGGATGTTAAACCCTCCAGATCCCAGCGAAGTGTTCGAGAACGTCATTTTTAAATCCTTGGAAACAGGAAACAGAGTTGAAGTTTTGTGTTTGAGCAAATTCTCAGAGATGTTGAAAAAACTGGAACCAGAAATAAAAAATATTATTTAATCAGCTTCATTTTGTAGAATAAAAATATCAAAAAAAAGTAATTCCTCAATAATTCAACCTCTAATACCAAAGAGAAATACAGAAATGCAAACAAGACAAAAGTTCAGGGTTTTTAAATCCCATTTTCACCAGATATAAAAATAAAACGATGAAAAACTGGCTCTGTTGATATTTTTATTTGCCCATGTCAAGTACAAACTTTGTGATGAAAAGTCAAATTTATGAGATAAAAAGTAGAAGTTCCTTACTTTTATCTTAAAATTGTCACTTTCATCTCAAAATGTCCACCGCTTATCTTAAACTCTTTTTCACCTAAAATTCTATATTTATCATAGACTTCACTTTTTAGCAAAATTTTTGCTTTTTTAAACAAAACTTTGACTTTTCCCCATTTTTTAAAACTTTTTTTTATCACATCTCTGACTTTATCTTGAAATCTTCACTTTAAATCTTGTTCTTTTTTCACTCAAAGTTTTCACTTTTTTTCAACAAAACTTTGACTTTATCTCAAAAGTTTGACATTTTTTAATTAAAACTTTCACTTTTTCCCTCATATGTCCACTGTTCATCTTTAACCTTTTCACTCAAATTTTCATTTAAAAAAAAAATCATAACTTTGACACATTAATCTAAAAAAACTCTCCTTTAATATTGAAAAAAACTGCACTTTTTATCTTACACCATTTTCACCCAAATTTGTCACTGTTTTTATCATAACTTTATTGCAAAAATTTCACTCTTTATCTCAAACTCTCCACCACTCATACATTTTATCCATCATCTCCAAAGTTTGACTTTTTAATCTCATAATTTTGCCCTTTCCCTCAAAATTTCAACTTAATATTGTCCCAAAAAAATTCTCAACAAAGCCAAGTTTTCATTTTTATTTTTTTAACTGGCGGAAATGGGCTTCCATACACTTTTAAACTCAAAATTTCTTCTGTTGTTGTTGTTGTTTGTTAACTCAGAATTTCAGCTTTTGCTCCATATTTTTGACGATTTATCTCATAATTTGAATTGTGAACCTAAAAGTAGATACTTTTTTTTTTTTTTTTAAATCAAGCTCAAATTTTCAACTTTAGCCCCACACTTTTTTTTATTCATCTCAAAATTCTGACTTTATATCAAGTCTAAAATTTGATTTTTCAGCTCAAAATTTGACTTTTGCCCCATAATTTTAACTATTTTACTCAAATTTTGATTGTTGTGGCTCAAACTTTTGACTTATTTCTCACAATTTCATAGGTGGTCAGTGAATTCATCATTGTATTTATATCAGGGTGTCAACAGGGGTGTCAGGGCTTTTTTTAGGGGGGGCAGCTGCCACCCTATGCCCCCCCAGTAGATCCACCCCTGTTCTCAGAGAACTTTATAAATTTCTCCTCATGATTAAACACAAACTACTAAACTTAGGACTGTGTTGTAAGAATGGAATAACTGTTTAGGAGGAAAAGTTTTAAAAGTGAAGTAAAAATAATCTCACATGTCCTGGGTGTCAGACAACAGGTTAATGGGCCAAAACAACTCAATTAAATAAGTCAACAGTTTGTGGTTCCCATCATTAGCGCTGCAGCCGCACATTCCAGTCTGAAGTCGACCATCTGGTCCCTGAGTGCACAAAACATCTCTTTCACATTAAGTGTTTATTGTTTTCTTAGATTGATGCCGTTAATATCAGCCTTTCAGAATGACAGATTAGCATCACCTCCTAATCAGCGCTATTAGGAGATAAATATCAGTAATTTAATCACTGCTGCAATTTCTTTTACAATAATAAGATTTACAAATGCAAGTGATTAAGTAATTAGCTTACATCTCTGAAGATTACAATCCCCTGGACTTTGGGGCATCTGGTTTTGTGAAGATTACACAGTTTTGCTTTTTGTTTTTTTAATTTTTTTTTTTTGTGGTGAATGAGATTTGTGCTTGACCGAAGCGTAAAGCAGTCTGCAAATGACCCCCAAATCCCTTCAAGTGATTTTTTCCCCCTTTCTTAAGTGCACCATTTTTCTGAGTGGGCACACAGGGGAGATGAATGCCGTACATTTATTCCAATTGAAAAATTATACACACTTGATAAAATAAAGCCGGGCTTCAGGGTGACGTATTGAAACAGCGATCAAGGATTTCTTTGTTTCGGGAGAGCGACGGCCTCTGGGCACGTCTGATTTTTCACAAAGTTCTAAAGCTCCAACTTTTTTATTTACTAAGTAATTTGTCGGTTAGTGTTAATTTCCTAAATGCAACATAAAAGGAGCGCAGTGCGGTGAGAGAAAAAATTAAAGGGGGGAAAACCGTAAAAACAGCAGAGAATCAGGCAAATTGCTTCCATGTGTGAGCGGCTGCCTGACCCAACCAGACTGGGCCAATTCAGTTTGAAAGGCCCGGCTCTCTAATGAAGGCCTAATTTTTATTGCCACTCCATTGACTTCAAAGCAGTTCAGGTTGCCAAACATAATTTCACTGGAGGTATTTTCAGGTGCACTGCAAATAGTTCATAAATAATTTCCCCATTAGTCCGGCCGATGCTCTTTTTTTGGGTGAATGTTTCGTCTGTTTGGTCGCTGAAAACTCGCTCCTCCCTCCCTCCCTGCATCCTTCCTCCATCCCTGCCCCCCCGCTCGCCTCTAACCTTCGTCCTCCAGGAGCTTAAGGAGTCAAACACCGCTTAGAGGCTCTGTGAGTTTTCTCCTGAAGCGGTGAGACGTCAGCGGCCGTGACTGGGCGCCGGTGGAAGGAGCCCCACGGCCCCCACGGCCCCACGGCGGCGAGGACACGGCTCCACCATTACAGGATTAGTGAATTAAAATAAATCCAACCCCAAGAGGCCCAATCACAGGCGGCTTATTGGTTGTGACCATGCTGTCACTTTGAATGGCTACCTGCGATTATTGTGTGAGGAACCGAGCAGGATGTGCAACGTGAGATTTCAAAATAAAACATCAGAGAGAACAGATAAGATTTGATAGTTTACAGCACTGGTCTCAAAAATTTTCATAGTTAGTGGACGCCATGATAGTTAGCTTTAACTGATGTCTCCACAAAAACTGCTCCCCCTGGTGGCTGGCTGCAGTATAGGTCAAAATCTCTGTCTCATCATGCATTTCACATTAGAGGTGGAAAAGAATTAAAAAATTATTACACCTCATAGAAATGTTTCTCTCATCCTTAAGCTGCGGTGATATGAAGATGTCACTTGGCTGCTTTGTGTTCAAGTCATTGACTGTATATAGAATAAACAGCGTGCTTCCGCCTGTCACCGTTCTACGATTTTGAAGCCAAAAAACCCCGTTTCTCTAGCCGCCATTGTGCAGCCAGAGTCTGCGCAGTAGAGAACTTCCGGTGGAACCGAGTAAAAAAGAGAAATAAAGATATTCATTTCTTCTTCTTCAGAAGGTTTAGTCTCCTTTTGGCTCTTTCCCGATGTTTCTTATATCCCCGATAAAAACTACTCACGAACGGCAGCTGTCAACCATCGTAAAACGAAACTTATATCACGGTTTTTAATGTCCAATAACTAATAAGAAACTAACTTCTTAGAAAAAAAAACACCTGAACACCATGCAGCCAAATGACATCGTCATACTACCTTAGCATAAGGATGAGAGAAACAATTCTACCAGGTATCGTAATTTTTTTAAGTTTTCCCGGCTCATATATATAGCTCATAAGCCCCGCCTCCCCATGTATTCCAGATATGAGCCGGGAAAACTTCAAAAAATTACGATACCTGGTAGAAACGTTTCTCATATCCTTACTCTAAGGTGGTATGATGATGTCATCTGGCTGCATGGTGTTCAAGTGTTTTTTTTCTGAGAAGTTAGTTTCTCATTAGTTATTGGACGTTAAAAACCGCGATATAAGTTTCGTTTTACGATAGTTGACAGCTGCCGTTCGTGAGTAGTTTTTATCGGGGATATAAGAAACTTCAGGAAAGAGCCAAAAGGAGACTAAACCTTCTGTAGAAGAAGAAATAAATATTTTTATTTCTCTTTTTTACTTGGCTCCACCGGAAATTCTCTACTGTGCAGACTTTGGCTGCACAATGGCGGCTAGAGAAACGGGGTTTTTTAGCTTCAAAAATGTAGAACGGTGACAGGCGGAAGCACGCTGTCCATTCTATATACAGTCAATGGTTGTGACATTGTTTATCAATTTTTGTGTCCGTGTGCATCGGGGCGGAACTCTGCCATGCACTAAACAGAGCGCAGAGTTGTGACCGTGAGACAGAAATGATCCCATCATGTAAATAACATAAAAAACACACAGCTTTTTATCCTGTTAAATGAAAGAACAAGGTACAGAGCTGATTTATAAGAGAGGTAATGCATTGCTGCTTTAATTTCACTGACATTTCGAGTTGGTCATGTTAACCCTCGGCCCCTGACATAGTTGGTGCTTTGCTCTGGTGCAGCAAAGAGTTGGTGTGTGTTTTGTTTGTTGTCCTTATGCATAAAAAAGGCTCACTGAGAAAAGTCAAGCATACTCAACTAAGGTTTCAGAACTTGTTAAAAATGGAACATTTTTGTTGGGTTTGTTATTTTTATACTTTGTTTGCTGTAGTTTTTGTTACAAGGGTTGGTGGATTTGAAGTAAGACCTGTTGGATGTCTTTAATTCTGACACCAGATTTATCCCGTTTATCAAACTGGGTCTGCTCACTCTGCTGCTGACCTCTGACCTCTCACTGAAGCGTCTGGTCTGAAGGAGAATTCCTCTCAAAAAGGATCAGTGTGGTGTCACGTTACTTCAGCGTCTGGTCATTAACTCTGCAGAGTGTGTATTAAAAGCATCTATCCCTAAAAGAGAAGTGTATTCTGTCAAATCAGGGTTTTAATGGGGAGTGAAAGCCTCCCAGGATCCTGCAATCACAAACCTAATTCAAAACAAACTAAAACTGAGAGAATCTGCTCCATCAAAGCAACACATGGTTCCCATTTACAGACGCTGCAGCGGGAGACGTGGGATGTTGTGGGGCCGCGCGTCGACTTGGCGAGCTGTTAAACTCGTTTTTCCCTTTGTCCGACGCTTTGTAAAGAACTCCATAAAACCCTGCTGATGGGTAATAACGCGACGAGCCGCTCGCGCTCAGATGAGTCAGTGGAAGCTCTCAGACGAGGAGCCGAGCGCCCGTTAACTCGCCCTCCCTCCCTCACCTCCACCTCGGCCCACGTCTCTCCTCCTTCTTTACATGTAGATGTTATTATTGTTCTGTAATTGCGTTTCGCTCCCTGCAGCAGGACTGATGCTTTGAAGAGGGAGAAACGGAGCACTTTATTATACGCAGGCAGGTATTTTTCAATAAACTGGGCTGTTGTCATCGTACATATAACGCGTTTAACGTGAAAACGAGCCATAAATCACCGACGTGATGACCGATTACTGCAAACGCCTTCTCTTTTCTCTCCATCTCTCTGTTCTGTTTAGTCTTTGTTTCTATGTTCAGACGCTCTCACCAAATCCTGAGTCTTCGTAGAAGTGACTATGATATAGGTCTGTTATAATCGAGAACTGGTTCCTGTCAAGAATCATTAAGAAATGGATCAATCCATTGACATTATTAGCCTTAGCTTAGCTTAGCAGATAAATAACAGTTTCCCAGAAAACTCTGATTCAGGATTTTCTGCTTGAAAACTGAACACACAAAGAAATGTACATTATTCACACACAAGAGATTCATATTCAATACAGTCAACGTGTTTCACATCTGCTAATGAACTGCACAACATATAGAAAACAAAGCAATAGCTCGATGCTAACGTATATGGGGAATTGCATTGATATGCTAACGGTTTGGAACTTCAGATTTAAAATAGAATTTCAACTTTCACGACAGAGACATATCACAATTACTCTGTGTGAACAAAACTGAAACCTCTAAATGTGAAAATACTCAATGTTTGAAGTGACTTCAGCACAACTACGGCAAGCTCAAGGTTCCAAACTACTCAAACATTGCTCAGTAGCCCACTTCAGTCAATAAAACATAACTAAACAAAACATTGATGTCACCCAACATGTTTTCATTTGTTACTATTTTGTCTTTATTTACGTCCAGATTCATTGACCAACTTCATATTTTTTTAACTTATAAACTCACTTAATTGTTGTTAAAGTATAAAAACCTGTAAAGCTACTTTTTGTACACAAAAAAATGTTTGAGAGGCGGGCCTCAAACACCAAGGTCTGCTAATAGCTCCGCCCCTGATGGGTGATCAGAGGGAAGACCACAGTGTTTCAGACAGAGGCTGAAATAAGACTTTTCTGAAACACAAGTGGGAGAAAAATAGGGATTTTTATGAGCTGTTCTCATGTCATGTTAATCATGTTAAGACCATTGACTGTATATAGAATGGACAGTGTGGCTCCGCCTGTCATCGTTCTACGTTTTTGAAGCCAAAAACCCCGTTTCTCTAGCCGCCATTGTGCAGCCAGAGTCTGTGCAGTAGAGAATTTCCGGTGGAGCCAAGTAAAAAAGAGAAATGAAAATATTTATTTCTTCTTCTTCAGAAGGTTTAGTCTCCTTTCGGCTCTTTCCTGAAGTTTCTTATATCCCCGATAAAAACTACTCACGAACGGCAGCTGTCAACTATCGTAAAACGAAACTTATATCACGGTTTTTAACGTCCAATAACTAACGAGAAACTAACTTCTCAGAAAAAAAACACCTGAACACCATGCAGCCAGATGACATCATCATACCACCTTAGAGTAAGGATGAGAGAAACGTTTCTACAAGGAATTGTAATTTTTTAAAGTTTTCCCGGCTAAAATCTGGAATACATGGGGAGGCGGGACTTATGACCTATACTGCAGCCAGACACCAGGGGGCGGGGCTTATGACCTATACTGCAGCCAGACACCAGGGGGCGGGGCTTATGACCTATACTGCAGCCAGACACCAGGGGGCGGGGCAACTGCTGGAGGCTTCAGTTTGAGCCGAACGTAGTTACGTCCACTCATTATACAGTCTATGGTTAAGACACTACGGGAGCACAAGAGGGACAAAACAAAGCCTCTCTCTTTAAAGGTTCCAGTATAATTAATGGAGAACAAGCTCGTAAAACTATCAGCCATCACTCTTTCAGTGTGTCACTAATTAGAGGGTAATACTAAATGCATCTGTAGCTATTCAGGGTAATCTTGTTTCTGTATTGAAAGTCGATGATTAGTCGTTTATTAGTCATTCATAAAAGCCGGTGAATGGAGTGAATGGATGGACGTATGTAAACAGCTGCTGCTCCTCCTGCCTCTCACATCACCGCCGCCTCTGACTCCGCTGCCGTGTTTATCTCTGTCAGTCTGCTGTTTGGGATCTGATCAATAACACAAGACTGATGTGTCCCATGATTCATGAGTACAGCCGCTCTAATTCCCTTACACACACAAACCTTCATTAATGAGTTGTTATTGGAGGACAGAGAGCCCTGGGTATCTGTTAAACACACACGGCTGCTCTTAATGAGCTCTCCTTCAACACACACAGTCGTCTCTCTGTCGCTCCCTCGCTCAGCTTCACCTTCAGCAGGAAGAGACGCCGAGCTGCTGCTGCTGCTGCTTTTGGTGAAATGATCACACCGCGCCCAAACCAAACCAGTGTTTTAACTTTCGTTTTGGCTCATGGGACGTTTTTTCCTCTTCAGTGAGTCTTTGAGTTGGTTTCAGTTTTGATGCACTGTAAAAATCCAGCAGCTTTCTTCACTCAAAATGATGAGTTACCATCACTGAATTATTAAAATCCACATTTCTTACTAGTTTTTCTGAAGTCACAGGTGCTTGAATAACAAAAAAAAAAAAAACTTTACTATTATTTTTAGTGGCGCCCACTTGAATAAATTGAGAAGCTACATAAGCCGGAGCCGTCAAATTCTTATTTCACACAATAGGAGGCAGCATTACAAGGGGAAAGTAACTTTAACAGGCTCGCGTTTCAGCATTTAGCTTGTGCTTTAGCCTCTGGTTTGTTTTTCAACCTCTAGCTTGTGTTTTAGCCTTTAACTTGTGTTTTTGCCTTTAGCTCTTTTTTCAGCCTACAGCTTGAACTTTAGCATTTAGCTCGTGTTTTAGCCTCTGGTATGTTTTTCAACCTCTAGCTTGTGTTTTAGCCTTTAACTTGTCTTTTAGCCTTTAGCGACTATTTTGCCTTAAGCTTCTGTTTTAGCCTTTGGGTTGTTTTAATGCCTTGAGCTCATGTTTAAGCTTCTAGCTCCTGTTTAAGCCAATAGCTCAAGCTTAACCTTTAGCCTGTCTTTCAACCTCTTGCTTGTGTTTTAGCCTGTGGCTCATGTTTTAGCCTTTAACTTGTGTTTTAGCCTTTAGCTCTTGTTTCAGCCTACAGCTAGTATTTTAGCATTTAGCTCATGTTTAAGCCTCTAGTTTGGAAATCAGCTCTTTGATCATGTTTTAGCCTCTGGTTTGTTTTTCAACCTCTAGTTGGGTGTTTTAGCCTTAAACTTGTCTTTTATCCTTTAGCTACTATTTTGCCTTTAGTTCCTGTTTAATCCCTAAGCTCATGTTTCAGCCGTTGGCTTGTTTTTAAGCCTTTAGCTCTTAATTAAGCTTCTAGCTCCTGTTTAAGCCAATAGCTCAAGCTTAAGCCCTTAGCCAGTGTTTCAGCCTTTGGCCTGTCTTTCAACCTCTTGCTTGTGTTTTAGCCTTTAGCTCTTGTTTCAGCCTACAGCTAGTATTTTAGTATTTAGCTCGTATTTTGCCTCTGGTTTGTTTTTCAACCCCTAGCTTGTGTTTTAGCCTTTAACTTGTCTTTTAGCCTTTAGCTACTATTTTGCCTTTAGCTTCTGTTTTAGCCTTTAGCTCCTGTTTCAGCAAATAGCTCAAGCTTTAGCCTTTAGCCAGTGTTTCAGCCTCTAGCTTGTGTTTTAGCCCAAGCTCATGTTTTAGCCTCGAGCTTGTATTGGAGTATTTAGCTCATATTTTAGCCTTTAGCCTGTGCTCTTTCGCTCTCCTGTTTGTCTTTCTTCTGCTCTTCTGTCCCCTTTCTGTCAGAAAGTTCAGCTCCTGTTTTCACCATTTCTATTAAATAAATCACAGAAATTGATTCCAGCAGAGAAGAACACAAACCTTTGGCGTGCCATCAATCAATCCGGTCCAATGCGACCCATCCAATCCCAGTTGGTAAGCTTGGTATTGGCGTTTAAAAATACCACTGATAACCTCATTTAAAACTGGAGATTATAATCAGGCATAAATCTAAGTATAAGACTTTTTCAAAATCACCTTAAAAGTCCTCACAGTCCCTTTAAGTTATTATAGTTGCCTGAACTCAAGTACAAGTAAACAGCAATAAAAAGCCATGAAGGTCATGAAGTCATATGTACTAGGTTTTTTAAGGTAATCAGTTTGCACATTATTTTTTTGATAAAGTTGACTAATTGGGTTTTACAGTGTGGATGGAGATGTGTCTGTCTCTCTCTGCTCCTTAATCCAGGCCCCAAGAGGCCTCCAGCCGAGTTCTCCATCCAATCCCGTCTTCTCCCGACAGGAAATGAGGGCTTCAGGGGGCAACGGCGAGGAGATGCAGACTGAGTCACATGTAGGAGCAGAGACACACCCGGAGCAGATGTTAGAAAGAGAATCAAACCTTCACATTCACTCACAGACGAACAAACGGACGAATCGCTCTCTAAAAAAAAAGCTCCAAAAGGCCAAGAAACACGTTTTCTCTCTCTGTCATTTCTTCCTTCGTTCTCAGACATAAATCACTTTGTCTGAGTTCACAACCAGGAATTACTCTGCTCCCCCCTTAAAGAGACATACGGCTTCAAAGAGCTCTTAAAAAGTTTGGGGGCTTTTGTCTCCATGTGAGCCGACCCCCCGTTAGACGTCGCGGACATAATTAACCAGAGTGAGCGGCGCGACGCTGATGTGCATCAAACACTCCCTGATTTTTCACTAACACTCACTAATCTGAACAGAATCACACATAAAGACACTCGGTCAGATTAGTCTCCAACGTCCCGGCTTGAGGGGAGGAATAAAACCGTCCTCTGCTCCTTTTCTGACTATCAAACTAAAGTGTAATTGCTCTCTGGTGGTTTCGGACCAGTTTCAGGCTCGAGGTTTGACTCGCCTTATTAGAAGATCCTCACAGCGCCCCGGGCTCAGACTGACGGCTATGAAAGAGACGATCTGTTGGGCTCTTGTTTTGATTATTGTGGGACATGTTGTGAAGTCATTGTCTGCAGAATAATGGTATCTGGAGTTTTCATTCCTTAGTCATGGTTCCTGGGACTGTTTTCAATAACAGACGGTCGGAGAGATCTGATCTTTCTGTTGCTGTTTCAGTGACAGAGAAATGATCTATTCAGACAGAAATCACGTTTTGACTCCAGTTATAAACATGTTTATTTCTGCCGTAAAGATCGTCTTTTTGAATGGGTGTGTGTGTGGTTTCTGGTGCTTCTGCAGGCCGCCTCTAGTGGACACTTGAGGAACTGCAGTTTCTAAAAATTTGGCATCATTTGGGGATCATTGACTTTTACAAGGTGTGTTTCCATTACCCTTGGATACGCGCAAAATTTAAAAAGCGCTATGAAAAACTGGTGATGGAAACGCCTGAATTTGGAAAAAGCACTAACATATCGCTAAAAGGTTTTTACGCTTTCATGAGGTGGTTTTTCAGATGTTTCAACATTCAAATATATCTCAAAAGCACAATGGAAACACTTTTACTGCAATTATCCGTCACAGGACGTGACGTACCTGGTCACATGATCACTTCTCTGTGAGTAAACATGGCGCGCTACGTTCAGACAGAGGAGGAGACGGAGACTTTTCTCGCAACTATTTTTTTAAAAACATAACGGCCATACTAGACAGCAAACAACAGAGGAATGCAGAGTTATAAGGAGATAGAAAGATCCATCTTCCAGCAGTGAAATCCCATGGGATGATATTTGACGAGAGTTACGACGCTCCTGCCTAGAACAACCTTCAATGGAAACACGTTCAAAGCGCAAATATACTTTGTCGAAATTTTAGGAATGTCGCTTTTATTTTGCAAAAACTGTAATGGAAACCCAGCTATTGGTACTGAAGTATGCAGAAATTTTTAAGAGGTTTTGTTTCTCTGTTTACAAACAGCATCCAAACATCATCTCCTCCTCCGTGGCACAGCGTCAGCGACTGCACATGCTCACTACCCCCAACCAAGGCCAACAGCATGGCTAACAGTCTAAAAAACAGCCCTGAGAGCACCTGCAGCATCGTGTGAGAGAACTCAAGAGCTGTACACCTGACTTCCTGCAGGTAAATGCGACTCTCTGCAAATAAAATGTCATTGTTTCTTTGTGTTACGGCCGCTGTCATAGCCGCTTTGGGTAGACAAGATAAGATGAAGACCTCAAATCCATTTCACAACCATAGACTGTATAATGAGTGGACGTAACGACATTCGGCTCAAACTGAAGCCTCCAGCAGATGCCCCGCCCCCTGGTGTCTGGCTGCAGTATAGGTCATAAGCCCTGCCTCCCATGTATTCCAGATATGAGCCAGGAAAACTTTAAAAAATTACGATACCTGGTAGAAACGTTTCTCTCATCTTTACTCTAAGGTGGTATGATGATGTCATCTGGCTGCATGGTGTTCAGGTGTTTTTTTTTCTGAGAAGTTAGTTTCTCATTAGTTATTGGACGTTAAAAACCGTGATATAAGTTTTGTTTTACGATAGTTGACAGCTGCCGTTCATGAGTAGTTTTTATCGGGGATATAAGAAACTTCAGGAAAGAGCCAAAAGGAGACTAAACCTTCTGAAGAAGAAGAAATAAATATTTTTATTTCTCTTTTTTTACTTGGCTCCACCGGAAATTCTCTACTGCGCAAACTCTGGCTGCACAATGGCGGCTAGAGAAACGGGGTTTTTTGGCTTCAAAATCGTAGAACGATGACAGGCGGAGCCACGCTGTTTATTCTATATACAGTCAATGTTCACAACATAGAGAATGTTCGTGTTGACTTTAGTGCCTCCTGTGGTCAAAAATTTCATTGCATGTGTTGTACCTTTTGCACCTTAATTGCCGCCCAATTTGTCACTATCTTGTTGCACGAATGAGTTTATTTGCATCCCGTATCATTACTTTTCTAACCCGTCTTACCCTAAAAACTTTTAAACTAATCAGCGTTGAGAAAGCTCAGCGATCCATAATGTCGCCTCAGTCGGTTTTATTCTTCTTATCAGTCATTTCAAGTTTTATTTTCTTGTTATTTCGATGTCAAACTGTGCAGTCACTGTGCGTTCTTCATGCAAACCCTCTTCAGGATCTGTAATCTTTCCCCTTTAAGACGGATTTTCCAAACTCCTCCAGTGTGACACGGTGGTCAGGACACCACATGTTTTATTAATGCATTATCAGCCCGCCATTTGAAATGTGACGCCGAGCGATGGTTGGAGCACGTAGCAGCTCTGCATCATGTCACCAGATCCAATCAGTGATAATGGGAGTGATTGGAGGGTTGCAGCAGGGTGTGGGATTGTAATCGGCTGGTAAACGAATCAGGGAATCACTGCATTGAAAGAAATTCTTTCCTCCAAACCTCAGATTCCTGTTTCTTCCTCTGCCAACAGAGATTACTGCTTCGCTTTTCCCCCCCTCTCTGCCTCGTCCCCCCGGTGAAAGGAATTGCACTGACCTCTTCTATCTATTGCTTCCATATGTGAGCAGTTATCTCTCTTGCAAATGGAAATGAGACCCAAAATTGCAACAAATGGGGCCATGCCACTGAATGCAGATGTTCCCCGCTCCTCGCCCAGAGTACACATGCCCGATCAAATTAACTTTAACCCCTCCGCCGACAGAACAGACATCTCTTTTACAAACCCTCCACTCCGGCAATTTGTTTTGAGTCGAGGCCCGAGGAACAACTGTACGTCCGCACGAGGTAAATAAGAAGTGATGGTATCAAACACCTGGACCGGGCGGAGGTTGAGAGTAAACCCCCCCAAAGCCGGAGGGGCTTTCACGCAGCTCTAAACCTCCACTGTAAATCTGTCGGTAAATCTGTGCGGGGGCCAATTTGCCCTCCTGGTCTGTTGACGGGGAACACCTGCTTGTGGGGTGAGTCTTGCAGAAATGGAGGGATGAAAGAGCAGAAAAAGAGGGGAGGGGGGTTGTGAGAGGCTAACAGGTGCTTCCTCTGAAGGACTCTGGGAAAAAAGAGCTCTGATAATAATGTATGTAAATGGGAGACGTCTCTCTCTCTCTCTCTCTGTGCTCATATCCCTTCATTAAGTCTCTATCTCTCCCCCCTCCCTCTGAATAATAAGAAAGCGTTATAAAAGTGGCCTCACAGATAATTTACCAAATTGGTTAAATGTTGCTGAGAGCCTGGAGTGTTAATATGCTTCCATTCAGAGCAGGCAGAGGTCAGAGGAGTCAGTGCTGAGCAGGAAACAGAACAGAAACGATGGCGCTCTGATGATCCCGTCCCACTCACTGCCCTTTAGGGCGGCGCTGTAATGACCAGCACGTCTGGACACATTTAGCTTTACATACATCCACAAACACCAGCTATGAAACGTGGTGTTTACACACCAAGGAGGAAAACTGAGGCTGCAAAACATTTTAATAATCACATTTCAACCATGATTATATCAACAGTTTCAGCTCTTACAGATAAATAAAGATTCAGCTCTTTGGTGTCAAACTTAATTTACAGGGTCAGAAATTAACAGAACACTGACACAAACAGAGACGGAGATATTTTACTTACACTGCAAAAAAGGAAGCATAAATACAAGATTACAACACTAAATGTAATAGGAAAATATCTTAAAACTAGTCCAATTATCTCTCCATCTAGCAAGAAAACTTGACCTGACCAGAAATATTGATGTAAGTATTTGAAATCTCTAAATAAGTGTAGAACATACTTCTTGGAACATAGTAAAAAGTAAAAATGTACTGAATACTGGGGAGAAAATCAGATTCCTGTCTTTTTTTTCTAAGAGAAGTAAACTATTCTAATTAAGGTGAAATAAAATATAATCTCGTTTTCCTCATATACAGTAGTAAAAATTATGAGAAATGTCAAATAATGAAATAAAAGTCTTAATTATGGGATATAAAAAAAACGAATGTCAGAAAATGTTATCTCAAATATTGAGATTTAAAGTCAATTCTTGGATATGACAACGAAAAAGTTGAAAAAAAGACAAAACAATTTTTTTTAAAAGTCAAAATTTTGAGATAAAAGTCAAATTATAGTTCAAGAGTTAAAAAATTATTTGAAAAATCAAACTTTTGAGAAAAAAGTGAAACTAAGGAAAAAATTTGAGATATCAAAGTGAAATTTTTGATGTTATATTCCCAACTGTGAGAAATATAAATTCATTGATATAATAGAATAAAAAGGGTAAATATTGAGATAAAAGTCAAAATTTTGAGATAAATAACTGGAGACAAAATTATGTAGAAATATCAAGTTTTTAATTACTTTACTGTCAAACTTAATTCACAGGGTCAGAAATCAACAACAGGACACTGACACAAACAGAGATGAAGATATTTTACTCACACTGCAAAAAAAAGAAGCATAAATACAAAATTATAACACTAAATATGATAGGAAAATATCTTAAAACTAGTCCAATTATCTCTTGATGCAGCACAGTTATTTTACTTGACAAGAAATCTTGATTTAAGTATTTGAAATCTGAAACAACTGTGCCTTCAGAAATATTCAAAATATTAAAACGAAAGAAAATTCTTATTTTTAGATTAAAATATTTACCTCTGAGAACACCATCATATGTCAAAATCTGCTGAATATAAGCAAAAAATTCTGATCCCTTTCTTTCTTCTTCTTTCCAAGGGCAGAAAAATAACAATAATTAAGGTGAAATAAGGTATATATATATATTTTTGTATTAAGTAAAACGTTCTGAGATTCAAAAGACAAATTATGAGAAGAAAAGCTAAAAAACTTGAGATATTTAAGTCAAAATATCAATACAGTAGTCAAAATTATGAAAAAAGTGTCAAGTAATGAAATAAAAGTCTTATATTTGATATTTAAAGTGTTAAAAAATTAAAAATAATGAAAAAAGGGCAAAATATTGAGATTAAAAGTCAAAATTTTAGTACAACAGTAAAAATGTTGTCATCAGGAGACAAAATTATTAATAAAAAAATCAAAATTTTTGAGCAAAAGATTGAAATTTAGTTAAAAATTTGAGGTATCAAAGTAAATTTTTGATGTTATAGTGAAAATTGTGAGCAATGTTTATTCATACAATGAAAAAAAGTTGATTTATTGAGATAAGAAGTCAAAATTTTGAGATAAAAGTAAAAAACTGGAGACAAAAAGAAGCTAAATTAAAAAGAAAAATGTTTTTTTAATCAAAAGTTTAAAATTTTTATATAAATAGTCAAAATTCTGACTTACTTTCTCACAAATGTGACTTATTATTTCATAAATTAGACTTTTTATCCCCAAATTTTGATTTAATGGGGCAAAAGCAAAGAATTTGAACAGTAGCCAATCAGAGTTATGAGTTTTATGAAGACACTTAGCTCAACCAATCAGATTTCAGCAGGAGCTAACGTGACCTGAACACACCTGTGGATATTAACCATCCAAAACCAGCTGCTTTATTCTGAAACAGGAGAAATTAAAAAAGAAAACAGAACTTATTCTCTCTCTAAATGATTCAAATGATACATAAAATACTTTTTACATCTCATGGATAGGACACGCAACCAAACATATGTTTTACAAAGTTCACTGAAAGATGCATAAATTTAGAGAAATAATGTTGTATTAAAAATGCAACATCTTATAAACTTTTGATTTTACTTAATAATCAAAAAAAGATTTTCAGTGGATGCTGGGAAGGTGTTGTATGATTTATCTCATTTTTTATTCAGACCCAGGATGTTAAAGGATCCCACATACATGAAAACTTTTCCTTGTTGGCTTTTACAGAGTTAAATCTCCTCTTTCCCCTTTAAATGATCCTGATGCTGTTTGTTGAACGCTGTATTCTTCATCATGGTGTCATTTTGTGCGTTTTTCTGTTTTCTTTCCCCCCGCCACCATCTGCTCTCCTTTAGGGACCCTGATTAAGTCTAATGAGTGTTTCCAAGTCCCGTCCCCTCATCTATCTCCAAAGACTTAAAAACACACAACATGTCGCTGCTCTTTCTCCGCCCGCCGCTTTCAGCTTCCTCACATCGTCCCCGCTCATTTTTCTCACAACACACAGCGGCGAGGATGTAGAGCCACGCCATCATTTATACGGCTGTCAGCTTCACACACACAAATATTACATACATGTAGAAGGCATGTGGAATTGGAACATACAGGTGCTAACGTATCTGAGTTCCTGCTCTGTTGCTGGTGCGGGGTAATGAGGAGCAGGTGAGTGGCTGTTGCTTTAATCAAGTGGAGAGTGGGCCGGCGCAGATTTGCAGCTTGTTGAAAGGCTGCTCCTACACATGGGCTTCATTACGGGGTTAGAGGAAAATCAGTCAGGAACAATTGTTTTCCCACTCCTGCTGCTGCGCTGCAAAAGTTCTCTGCACACGTTTGGTTTGGACGACCAACGTTGTTGCTTTAAATTCATGTTTGAAGAAGAATGAACTCTTTAAAGCTGGGTGCAAACGTCCTCTTTTACCCGGACGTGTTCCTCCTTTTTAATGGGAAAATTATGTCCAGATTTTATAAAACTCCCCAAAATGTTGTTGTGTCTTTCTCAGCTTGTTGATATTTAAAATAAATCAAATCTGCACTGAGACATTATTCTGATTATTCACCAACCTGAACTCAAGATGTTGAGATTAAAACAAGAAACTCTGTCAGTCAAATTTTTGGGGGATAAAAGTTCAAGGGGGGAGCCAAAAAGTCTAAATTTTATTGTATGTAGTCAACATTTTAAGACAAAAGTTAACATTTTGAGATGATAGGTCAAAAATCTGAGATAGAAAGTTGTCATTATTGAGAAAAGTCAAAAGTTTTGATAAAAAATATAAAATTTCAAGATAAAAAGCCAAACTTTTTCAGATTAAAAGTTAATATTTAAAAATGTTTAGTTGTAAGTGTGCAAAAAGAAGTAAATATTTTGAGATAAAAAGTTACAATTTTGGGGTTAAAGGGCCAAATTTTGAGATTAAAAGTTGAAATTTAGAGATATGTAGTCAAAGTATGAGGAAAAAAGTTGAAACTTTGAGTCAAAATGTTGTTGTGTCTTTCTCAGCTTGTTGATGTTGAAAATAAATCAAAGCTGCACTGAGACATTATTCTGATTATTCACCAACCTGAACTCAAGATGTTGAGATGAAAACATGAAACTCTGTTTATAAAACTGCACTCACAGACAGAAAATGCTGAAGTGGAAATGCACTTTTACAGAAAAACTGCAGATTAACGTTAGTTCACCTCTTTTCCTCCTGTTCCTGACTGGGGTTGAAATTCTTTTTGGCCACTATCAAGTCAAATATTAAGATGAAACATCTAAATATTGAGATAGAACATCAAAACTCTGAGATGAAAAATTCAAAATTTTGAGATGTAAAGTCAAAATAATGCGTTAAAAAGACAAATTTTTAATGGAAAAGTCAAATTTATGCGATTTAGAAGTCAAATTTCTGAGATAAAGGGCTGATTTAGAGCTGGAAAGTCAAAGTTACGAAATGAAATGACAATTCTGACAAAAGAAATCAAAATTTAAAGACAAGTCAAAATATTGAGATGTGAAATATGAGAAAATTCAGAATTTTGAGATGAAATCTCATAATTCTGAGTCTTTTTATCTTAGAAATTAAATTTTTTTGTCCCAAAATTTGATTTCTTGTCTTTTTACCCTATAATTTTGACTTTTACCTCAAAAATTTGACTATTCCCAGTTTTGGCTTTCTTTTCTTGTGGTTTCATCTTTTTATCTTCCAATTCTGAGTTTGTGTCCCGAAATTTGATTTCTTTGATCTCAAAATTTGTCATTTTACCCCAGTACTTTGACTTTGAGCTCTAAACTTTGACTTTTTATCTCAAAATTTTGACTTTAAGCTCAAAATTTGATTTATTTTTGACCAGAAAAATTCTCAACCCCCATCAGGACCATGACTAAAATAGGTGAACTAGCATTTATCCGCAGTTGTTTGTCTGTAAAAGTGCATTTCTTTTACAAACAGTCAGAGTTTCATGTTTTCATCTCAACAGTTCAGGTTGGTGAATAATCAGAATAATGTCTCAGTGCAGCTTTGATTTAAAGCTGAGAAAAAAACAACAACATTTTAGGGAGTTTTATAAAATCTGGACATAATTTTCCCACCATAAAGGAGGAACATGTCGGGTATAAGAAGTCGTTTAGTTTCAGCCTCAGTCAGGAAACTAAAGTTGCCAATAAGTCATCAGATTTCATATCCGGCGTCGCTCCCTTTGCCTAATCACTTTAAATGAGATTTACTGCCTCAAATAAACTCAAAGTGACTCCTTGACAAATTCTGGGAGTCAGATTTGTCTCCTAATGAATCAAGTTTTGAGACTAAAGTTTGATAAACAGAAGGAAACAGGTTCCAGCAGCAGTCGTCTGTGATTCATGAAGCTCTGGGGAGAAATAAAAGCTCAGTCACACAAATTATCCCAACAATTCAGACAAATGAGGGAGAAACTTCATGTTCGTCCTGACGGAGGCGGAGTTTAGGAGTTTAGAGGGTTTCAGCTTTAAGAGCTCGTTTCCACTTTTAAATGAAGTGATTCTTAAGAATTACGACCTCAAGAGAAAAACTCAGGAGTCTGTTTGAAAACATCTGCATTTAATGAACAGCAACACATTTTCTCTGCATATGTCAAAACTAGACTTTGATAACTATTTAATATTTAACAAATCAACATTTGGTTTCTACAGAAGCCCTTAAAGGTCATAGTTTACTACAATAATGTCCCCGGTTTCTCAAGATAATGAGTTAATTTCAGTTTTCTTGAGGTAACGACTTATCTTTTCATCTTATCCTGATAAATCTGGATAATTTTTTGAACCACCTATCCTTCTTTTTAACTGTTACGCCATCCAAGCACCAGATAAATACATCCACACCAACAACACTGACTTTTTCTCATAATTTTGACTTATTAACTAAAAAATTTCAACTATTCTCATAGTTCTGAATTTTTTTTTTTGTGATATCTTCTTTTTATCTTGTAATTTTGACTTTTTGACCCAAATTTAGTCATAACACCTGTTAATTTGACTTATTCGCTCAAAATTTTATCTTTTTATCCAAAACTTTCAACTTATTATCTCAGAAATTTAACTTTGGTATCTCAAAATTTTGACTTTTTTCCCAAAATTTTGTCCATTCTCATATTTCTGACTTTTTTCTAATTATTTTGTCTTTTTAACTTCAAATTCTGACGTTTTGTCCCAAAATATGATTTTTTTAAACCCAAAATTTGTTAGTATACCTCATAACTTTGACTTATAAGCTCAAGATTTTGACTTTTTTTCTCGTAGTTCCATTTTTTTTTTTAATCTTGGAACTTTGTTTTTTTTGTCCCAAATGTGAGTCCTTATATCAAAATTCATACCTCATAACTTTGACTTTTAAGCTCAAGATTTTGTCATTTTATCCAAAACTTTCAACTTTTTAATTTCAGAAATGTGACTTAACTATTTCAGGATGTTGACTCTTCAGCTTTTAATTTAGACTTTTCTGAAATCTGAGCATTTATGTCTTATTCTAAGTTTAAAAAAAAAAATCTTTTTAGCCTTTATATGAGCCACATTCAACTGACAAGTCCAGAAATATGTACTATATAAGATATTTAAAGACAAAAGTGACATCTGAATTTCTTTTAATAAGTAACAATAGATGCCAGTGGAGTAAGAAAATTTTGTACAACAAGTGTCTTAAAATTAGAATAATGTTTTAATACAAGAAGCTATTTTTTTAACCCCACTGGCAGATTCTTTTTCCACTTGTTACAAGCAATTCAGACGTCATTTTTGACTTTAAAAAACCTATAAATAAGATATTTTTCTGCTAAATGTGGCTCATGTTAATTCTTAAAAGACATTTTTATTATAAATGAGACAAAGACACTGACTTATGCAACAAATCTGTGAATGAAATCAAATCTTTTCTGTGATAACGATCCCTGTTTATTTGTGAAATGAACCAAAATACATCAGAAAGTTAACGTTCAATTGGATTTCAGGTGATGAGAAAAATGAGTCATTATCTCGGGATGTTTATTTGTGGCTTCATTAAAAGTCTTTTCTCACGCTGCTCCTGGAATCACTCGCACATAACAAATGAAATAATTCTGTTTAAATCGTTGTTTACTGGAGAATCTCACTGTTTGTTGCTTCTCCTGAGCCGACACTTTGTCGTTTGTTTCTGTTTTTATGAAAGTAAATAGAAAAAATGAAGCAGTGTCCGTTGAGAGCGAATTCCACACTCGTCTTTTTTCTCTGCATCTTTTTTTTTTTTTAACTCCCTCAGCTTTTGCAAGGCCACAGAGTTTTTACCCGAATCTTCACACACGCAAACGAAGTCACTTCCTCTGCATCTTATAAAGTTTTCTTTAATTCACAGGAGAGATGTGCATGAAGCAGAAACCTTTAGAAACTCAAACTGTGACGACTTCTTCAAAAATCACCTCCTGGTTGTTGAACTTTTTTTTGGGTGGGATTGAGGAGAGAGAGAGATTGTGTTTGTGTAACTTTGCATTCATGAATGCCTCCGTGTCCTTTCTTTACAATCCCAAAGTTGAGAAATGAAACTCGACCCATCTCTGCATCGCGGCAAACTTGGGAAGGTCATCTCCAAGTAAACGCAAGTCCCGCTTTTGCATAAAACTCGCCGGCTGATCTCTGACAAAAGCACTTAACGTGTCAGTGCGCTGACAGACTCCCATCAGCCCTCATTAAGTCCAGCCGTGTCAGCCGTGTCAGCTGGAGTCTCTCCCCGAACGCCAACAGCCTCGCCGTATGAAAGCAGGTGACAGGAGGAGTTACTGTCATGGTGGGGGGGGGGCTGTGAACTCACTCCAACCCCTCCATCAGCCGCCATGACTGCAAAAACACTCTGCAAAGACGCAATAACAAGGCGTGTTTGGGTCGGAGCAGGGAACAATTAGGAGTGTTTTCTTCTCCTCGCAGGTCTTTCTTACTTTTTTCTCAGAGGCCGTGAAGTCGTTTCAGAGACGACCTGCACCTGTACGAGCGGGCGCAGGCGTGGGAGTGTGAAGAGAACTCCTCTTTAACCCCTGACCTCTGACCCCGGTGCTGTTTCAAAGTGTAAAATGGGTGGCAGAGGAAGACATGGCTTTACGTTTGATGAGGAAAGCTCAGGAGAGTGAGGTAATGAAGGTTAAAGTCGGTTAAAGTGACGCTCATGAGCTGTGTGCAGAGAAACCTGAGAGCTGTGTGACGACTCAGGTCAAAACACATCAGGAGTTTTATGGTTTTAAACCCAGATAAGTAAACTCTACTTAAAAACTCAAGGTAACTCTTTGCCATAAAATTTCCACATAATAAAGCGAGCTGATTAAGTGAGGTGGGACTGTTCAATGTTCTTGAAGTTGAAATAAGTTAATAACTGAGCTACAGGAACTGAAGATACTTAGTTTGTACAACTATTTCCCACAAGTTTACAGTGAAACTTAATTCCTGAACTTTACTTAAAAAGACGTGCAAACTAATTGGCTTAAAAAAACTTGAAATTGGGTGTTGATGCATCATAATTACAGGCTTTTCATCAAGAGTTCTGCAGAAAAACACTCCATTATTTTACTGATATCTTAGACAGCCAGTTTATGCCGTGGAGCGTAGACTGTCAGTCCACACTATGGAGCATAGAAAGCAAGTCTATGCCATTGAGCGTGGACATCCATCTTTGCCATGGGGCACTGACAGCCAGTCTTTGTCTTGGGGCTTGGGCTGCCGGTTTCCACCAAAGAGCGTAGACAGCTGTCTTGGCGTCTGAGCATAAACATCTAGTCTACACTTTCAAACATGGACAGTCAGACTATGCTGTGGAGTATAGACAGCTATATTTCTTCCCAATGGCGCGAAGACAGCCAGTCTACATCGTTGAGCCTAGACAGCCAGTCTTCACTTTCGAACACAGACAACCCAGTCTACACTGTGGAGCATAGACAGCCAGACTGTGCCTTGGTGTATAGACAGCTGTATTTCTCCCCAATGGTGCAAAGACAGACAGTCTACATTGTGAGCATAGACAGCTGTCTTCGCTGCAGAGTGTAGAGAGCTGTCTTCGACTATGCGCAAAGAAAGCCAGTCTTTGCCTTGGACCATAGACAGCCAGATTTTGTCTTGGAGCAAAGGCAGCCGGCTTTCATCACAGAGCATAGACAGCTGTCTTGGCCTCTAAGCAGCCAGTCTACACCATAGAGCATAGACGGTCAGTCTTTGCCGTGAAACATAGGCAGCCACTCTGCAATGTGGAGCAAAGAAAGCCAGACTATGCCGTGGAGTATCGACAGCCATATTTCTTCCCAATTGCACGTAGACAGCCAGTCTACATTTTTGAGCATAGACAGCCAGTCTTCACCTTGGAGCGTAGACATCCAGTCTACACTTCGGACATGGACAGCCAGACTGTGCCTTGGCGTTTAGACAGCCGTATTTCTCCCCAATGGCTCGAGAACAGGCGGTCTACATTGTGAGCATAGACAGCTGTCATCGCTGCAGAGTGTAGACAGCTGTCTTGGCCTCTGAGCAGTTAGCCAGTCTACGCCATGGGGCATAGACAGTCAGTCTTTGCAGTGAAACATACGCAGCCACTCTGTAATGTGGCGCAAAGAAAGCCAGACTATGCCGTGGAGCATAGACAGCCATATTTCTTCCCATTGGCCCGAAGACAGCCAGTCTACATTGTTGAGCGTTAACAGCCAGTCTTCGCCTTGGAGCGTAGACATCCAGCCTACACTTTTGGACATAGGCAGTCAGTCTACGCTGTGGAGCACAGAAAGGTGTCTTTGCCATGAAGCGTAAACAGCTGGTTTACACCACAGGGCCCAGAAAGCTGGTCCACGCCACAAAGTGTAGACAGCTGTCTTTGCTTAGGAGCATACATAGCAGCTATTTTCCATGCAATACATAACATGCAACAACTGACAATGGGTGTTGGGGAGACTGAGCTACTGGCGCATACTGCTTGACGTACAAGTTAGCAACTGTTATGGCAATGCGTAGGTAAAATCAGGTAACAGAAAACTCAAAGTTGAAATCTGTCAGTTCAGTTCAGGTAAAGTTGATGTTCAATCGACTTTCACTTGTTATGATGCCACCTACTGGACTTGAGCGTGAAATGGGAAATTGGCTCAATTAATTCAAGTAGGCTTCATTCAAAACAACGGTAAAATGACTGTCTTCATCATCTAAGTAACTGTTACTTCAGAAAAACTAGTAAGAACTGCAGGTTTGAATAACTCAGTGATGGTAAATGATCATTCTGAGTCAAGAAAGTTGTTTGGTTTTACAGTGTGAATGAAACTACACTTCCAGTGCAGCCATTTTGGGTCAGACTCCATAGTTTGAATCTGCAGCTGCGATGAGAGTCGGCTAAAGAGCAAAGAAACGAACCGTCTCGTGGTGATATATGGTCAGAGTTAAGTAAGAGTTAATTGAGGGATGATAGCAACAGACCATGAACATTTTTGGCCAGCGGTTTTGGAGCGAAACCTTTCGCTCTGTAACAAGCTGCCGGCCCGTTTGGCAGCAGACATGTTGGAGGTAGAGGCAGAACTTTTCCCCTGGCTCTCTAACTGAGACCGATCGGCTTTCCAAGAGCTGGAGAGAGAAAACAGACGCTGTTTGATTAGTCAGGAAAAGCCTCAGCTCCAGCAGATGAATCTTGAATTAAGGACGGTGACTCAGTTTGTTCAGTAAATGTTTAGCTGGTTGCTATTTCTGCTGTATCTGGATAATATTTATCAGAATAAAGTCATTTGGTGTTTCAGTAATCACAGCTTAGCTCCTTGGAGGCCAAAAGAAACTATGTTTGAATAACAGGGTGGAAACTAGTTTTTTAGTTTTAAGCTCTTCTTCAAACAGTCAAATGGTTGTTGTCACATGAACTAAATATTTACACCACAAACATCTGGGTCTAAAGGTTGGAACCAGAAACTTGTTGGAGGAAATAATTTTTTAGGTAAAAAAAAAAAAAAAAACTGATAAAGAAACCCAACATTTGTGAGTACTCAGTTTTTATACCAACATCAGAACTTTGTAAGAGCTGCTTTCTTTTCTGAGTTTATAAATGCTTCTTTGGTCAAAGTTACAGTTAAAGGGACAGTGAGGACTTATTTAGTAACTTAGCGAAAGGCTAAAACATGAGCTAAAGGCTAAAACACAAGCTAAAAGCAAAAACACATGATAAAGACTTAAACTAGTGTTAAAGCTAAATCATGAGCTAAAAGCTAAAACACTGGCTAAAGGCTTAAACAAGAACAAAAGGTTAACCACAAGCTACAGGCTAAAACACAAGCTAAAGGAAAAAGAAAAGATATTTAAGGCTAAAACACAGGATCAATGCATAAACAATACTTCAGGGCCAAAACGGAACTAAAGGCAAAAATATGAGCTAAAGCCAATTCAATGGGCTGAAAGCTAAACCCAGAGCTAAAACACAAGCTACAGGCCAAAACAGAAACAAAAGGCTATAAAAGGCCCCAAAAGGCTAAAACACGAGCTAAAGACTAAAACACAAGCTAAAGGCTAAAACACAAGCTGAAGGCTAAAACACGGGCTAAAGGCTAAAACAAGCTGAAGGCTTAAGCAGGAGCTGAAGGCTAAAACACAAGCTAAAGGCTAAAGCACAAGCTAAAGGCTAAAGCACAAGCTAAAGGCTAAAGCACAAGCTAAAGGCTAAAGCACAAGCTAGAAGGCTTAAACACGAGCTACAGGCTAAAACACAAGCTACAGGCTAAAACACAAGCTACAGGCTAAAACACACGCTGAAGGCTAAAACACAAGCTAGAGGTTAAAACACACGCTAAAGGCTAAAACATGAGCTAAAGGTTAAAACACAAGCTAAAGGCTAAAACATGAGCTAAAGGCTAAAACAGGAGCTAAAGGCTAAAACAGGAGCTAAAGGTTAAAAACACAAGCTTAATGTTAAAACAGGAGCTAAAGGCTAAAACAGGAGCTAAAGGCTAAAACAGTCACTAATGTGTTTGTGCTAATGTTGATTCCTGTCCACATGCAGCAGTTATTCTGCAGTGATCTGTTCAAACCTGAGAGTCTATCAATAAAATGAAGAGCCAGGTTACGTTTGCTCTGCTTGGTGAGGTTGGAGTTGGTAGATGAGACCTGGTAGGACACAACCAGGATTCACTAACGTTACAGACACGTCTCAGAGCACCGAGCTGTGAGGAGCTAAACTAAATGTAGCCGGATACTAAACTACGCTACAAACTTCCAGAGTTTTATTGTTGTCACGTTTCAAACAGCAGCGTAACTATAGACTCTCAAACCCACTTAATGTCACAATAACTGTTTGGTAACAAACACCAATAAATGGTGATTGATCATCATCATCATCAGAGGGTAAGACTGTCCTGGCTCCTCCCACTTTGTAGCAGGTCTTGATTGTCGTCTGTTTTCTAACTGTCTCTACTTAAACACACCCATCCCTCACTGCAGGCGGCTCTGACAGAAGAAACACAAATAACACAGAGCTGCATTTATGGTATTTGTATAATCCATGAAGTGAAAATTACGCACTATTTAGATGAAAGGCAATTAGACAATTAGAGCTAATGAGGCCAATCCTTTTCTTTCACCCCGAAGAGTCCACGGACTAATTATCAAATTAAAGAAAGCTTCTTTTCTGCCCGTGACCCGGCGCTGTCGTAAAGGGAGGGCGCTGTGGGAAAGGCAAACATTGGTGCGCTCTGTGGAGGCTGAGGCTGCTTTTAGAAAGTGATGGGTGTATTAATCACGGCTTAACCTGAGACAGCTTTACGGTCTGCATGGCAGCACACACACACACACACATGTGGAGGCTGTACACACACGCTGCTGCTCAGTTCATTATCCATCAGATCAGACCGTGCAGAGAAGGCCAAACAGGAAGTGGACGTGCTCAGACGACCAGCAGACCCTGCTCGTTACGTTTCCTCCTCTGGGGGGCTGAGGGTCCTAAAGACATCCACCTGACACACCGACACTTTATGAATACTTCCTTTATTTAAAACCTAAAGTTAACCATAAAGTGCCAAACATATCTTATTTGATACATGAGTTTCAAGGATCTTTATCTTATGAACATGATAAATGTTTTACCACTGCAGGCAGCTCAAGTCGTATTTTGACCTTTTTCAAAATACCTGCTCTCATTAAATCATCCACATGCAAGTAAATCGTTGCTTATTTTCAAAATATTACATTAAAAAACGACTTTTTTCTTACGCTTTAAACCCTGCAGCTTAAACATTGATGCGGCTAATTTATAGATTTTTACAGGGAAACAAGCTTCATGCCACAAATACACTTAGGCCCAATTCCAATTCCTTTCTCAACCCTCAATCTTAGTTGCCCTCAAAACCAAGTGTTCAGGTCTATCTTGTGACTTAGAAATGGGACACCCCTTAAATGCAAATGAAATTGTTGTGGACTGTCTGTCAGTTATTCCTTCGGTTAGCGTTATCAAAAAAATATCTGTATAAATAACACAACCACGGACATATTCAGCTGTCACAGCAAACCATAGTTTATTGAAAGGTAAACACCAGCTATAACTATCGTTACATAACTCTGCGGCTACAGGAGATGACATTAGCCCGGTCATCTTATACCATTATCAGCACAAGCATGTTATATAGGCAGTTATCTTGATAAACAATTACATTACCACGGAGAAAAATGACCATTTTGTAACGTTAACTAACTTAAATGATAGGAACAACACACCAAGATCGTAAAATAAAAACAAATGTTCTGCAACAACGAGGTAAATAATCCATAAAATGGGTCTAAACTAAGATAACATAATGGTTTTCCTAATATTTATATCTCCATTAACAAAGAAAAAACTTAATTTGTAGCTCGCCTTCTCTGCCGCTTTGGACGCCATGTTTATTTACTGAAAATACGCAATGCATTCTGGGTGTCCCTTAGTCCCAAGGGTGGTGTCGGAGAATCTCAGTATTGAGGGAGATACAGCCTCAAATTTAACCCTCAACCTTAACTTTCTGAGAATCGGGACAGCACTTACACTTCACGGGAGTGCGCATTTTGAGATTGAGGGTTAAGACAGGAATTGGAATTCACCCTTAGCCTCATCACATCAGACCAATTAAATTAGACAGTTGTGGCTTCTTTTTTTTTGTATATTCATTTTTCACATGACAAACAAAGAACAATACAGCACAGATATGATTAAATAACTGAAGAAAGATTTTTTTAAAAATATGCACGTAAAAACAATAATAACATACATAATAGCATGTCAGATACAATCTTATCTAAGTTACATGTCAAAGAGAAAAACATGTTTATGATGCATTTCTGAAGACAAAGTGGGGGCACCCTTTTTGCAGGAAGCCAGCCAGATCGAGAGAAGATCAGTTTTGTTTTTCTAAACTGGCATTTTACATCAAATTTGATAGACTTAAGATGGAAGGAGACTCACCATATACAGCTGTGTCATCAGTAAATAGGTTGTAAAAAGTCTCATTTATGGACGTTTAATGTCACTCAAATGTTATTAGGTGTATCATGATAATACCAACAAATAAACCAAACAGCAGAGACTCTTTTAGACTCCATAACCTCAGAGGTCAGAGCCTGAAATTAGAGATTTTTTCTCTCTCTGGGCACAACAGGTTGGCACAGACACGCTGTCTAAGAGTGCATGATCATATTACTGATCAAATTTAAATTATATTGTTGAAACAGCGTTGGTTTCTTCATGGTTTGTTGCTCCTAAGTTTAGACTTTTAGACATGTACAGAGAGTCAGAGCTTTTGTCCAGTTGTTGTTCTGTGTGGACAGAAATCTAGAAATCCAGATGTGGAGAAAGGATGAAAAGTTTTACTGTAGACGAAGCTAAAGAACGAGATCACACACATCCTTTTTTTAGTGAAGATGTTTCCAACATATTAAGATAAATTTAGCAATAATTTTTTTGATATATGACATGATAAAACCTTCATTTACCTAAAAGTATACCTCTTTTTGGAGTAGAGGAAAATGATGTTGTTTTTACACGCAGGTTATTATCAGAGATTCATATGTTGATGTATGATCACAGATAATGTCAAAGTGTTATTGGGTTATTGTTTTGAAACTATTTCAATTTTTTAATGGCAGCGAGATGCTTTAAATTTTTATTAAACACACAAAAGTTAACAAAATCAGTCATAACTATTTTACATGTTGCTTTGCATGGAACAATTTTATGTACAAGAAAACCAAAGTTGTGACAAAATGACTTTTGAAATTGTGTCAAATTGACCTTAAGACAACAGGAGGGTTAAATGTCACTTTGTTGCCATAATTGTTTTTAAGTAGATAATGGTCAAACTATTCAGAGACTATTACAAATATGACTGGATAATATTATGTATAAATGGAGAAGTTATTGTCTAAAACAGCTTTACAAACAGCAGCGTTCAGTGATAAATTGAACAGCTGTGACTGTGAAAAAAATCTTTTTATGACACTGAGAGTTTTACAGTTTTAACTTGTGACCTGAACATCCTGTAAAAGCTGTAAAAGCTGAGAGGAGGAGGTTGGTAGTTCCTCACCCTGACGTGTTAAGGTGAAGTGGAGGCTTTCGCCTTTAACAAAGACATAAACAGATTAGCATGTCTCTTTGCGGCGCCTCAATCTCAGTCCCATCTCTTTGTGTGTCGTTCCCGTGGGACGCATCATCCCTCAGAAGAGGAACAGGAGCTGTAAGTGAGCATCTCTCCTTCACCCCCCCTCCTAAAAACAGAAAACAGCCACCTGCCAGTGGAGGCCCGTCCTTTGTGTGGATGTCTGTATGAGATTCTGTTCCCCGCTCCCCTGGGACGCCGCACGCCGCTGTAGGCGGGCGAGCTGCTGGTAGACGGGATGTTTAACAGGAGGAGATAAAGACGAGAGGAAGATCATCAACATCACGGTGACGCTAGCTTTGTTTCCATGTCAGAAACATGGATAAAATGTGAAAATAGAACGAGAGCTTCACAGGAGTGGGCCTCAAACACCAAGGTCTGCTCACATGAAGCTTCTCATTTCAGTCTCTGAGTTTGTTTCACAGTTTTCTCCACCAACAAAACGTAATTAGTGAAAGAATCACTCACAACAACGTGGACGTCCTACCTGTTTGGGGTCATTACGTCACATCCTGACGCCCGTACCCTGAATATTCACTCTCCTTTCCACCAGAGGAATCCAGAGTTCAAACATATCAAAAGTGTTGTTTCATCAAATTATTCCAAGTGGTGAAATTTCTCCTGTAAAGTCCGTTGTTTGTCTGTCTGTCGTGTCCGTTCTCATCANCAACAAAACGTAATTAGTGAAAGAATCACTCACAACAACGTGGACGTCCTACCTGTTTGGGGTCATTACGTCACATCCTGACGCCCGTACCCTGAATATTCACTCTCCTTTCCACCAGAGGAATCCAGAGTTCAAACATATCAAAAGTGTTGTTTCATCAAATTATTCCAAGTGGTGAAATTTCTCCTGTAAAGTCCGTTGTTTGTCTGTCTGTCGTGTCCGTTCTCATCAATAACAGCAGCTTCACAGTCTTAGAGCATTTCCTCCTCAATGTCAATCTGACAAAGCTGCAAGTCTTTGTTTTCAACAGGGTTCTAGCTGCAAGACTAAAGTGACCCCATAATTTTCTGTTGAGTTTTCATCCCAGGACAGCTTGTGATAGACAACAAGTGCTCCCTGCTTGACTGACCAATAGCACAAGGGTTCCCAAACTTTTCAGCCTGTGACCCCCAAAATAGCAGCTTCAGAGACTGGCGACCCCCTGCTGTGGTACAACACTAATGGGCCAATCCAAAAACAGACATAAACAAACAAAAAAACCCTGAGGATACTTAATTTAACTCATCGGTAGAAAATTTACCGACCAATGTGCACTTTGCTGTGTTCAACTTTAACAAAGAAATGTGAAAAAACGATAAAACATTTTCTGTTTGCATAATTTTGTATTATCTTTAACCCCTATTTTTGCTTTTATACTTACAATAATGGATTAAATGTGGAATTGTTCATGGTTTTCAATTTTGGGACACATTCCACGACCCCCTATCGATGTCCCGCGACCCCCCAAAGGGTCCCGACCCCCACTTTGGGAACCACTGCAATAGCAGACGCTGGTCTTGTGTAATAGCTCTATTAGAGGGTTGGTTATTGTAACAAATATCACCTTATACTTTACAGAAAATCAGCTGTAGCCATTTAGATCAATGGCGAGACCTATGTATTGTCATGCTTCTTCATTTATAGTCATGTACTCAACAGAAGAGGTACAATCTGTGACTGAAAACAACAATTTCATGATTTTTGTTGAACCTTTCCACAAAAAGAGCAAAGCTGACTAAAAAGAGGACACTGAGCACGGAAGAAGCTGGTTTTGTTTGTGCAGAGTCTTTAGACAAAAGCGTGGAAAGTGAGTACAACTCTTGTGTTTGTTCACCTGAGACTAACTAAAGACTAAACTCTCTAACTCCTACAAGGTTTTACCTAAAAAGCTCAAATTTCACCCAGATGTAGATGAGAAGGTGTAGAAGTGATGAGGTGGATGTTTTATGTTTAGCATGAAGCATCTTGTTTCCATTTTTGTGCTTTTGTTTCCGCTTCCCTGTGAGGTGACGTAGCTGTTACAACCTGATTTCAGAATCTTATAAGATTTTTAAAACACTGTAATGTGAGAAAAACCATAGTTATTCTCTTAATACTGGATTTCCTGCAGCCCTCCTCATCAGACTTTGTTTTTGTTCAGCTTCATCACCACAAAGGTTCGTCTAAGTGACAGCTGCCGATGAGGATTGGCGTCTGCCAGTTGTTGACTGTTATGCTGATAAGAAAGTTGTCTGTCAGTAGCAGGAGATGAGAAAGTGAACAAAAGCAGACTAGTTTCTAATCAATAGTGAAAATAAAGTCGCAGACCTTTTTAAAAGTCGTCTGTGTCCTTTGAAACTCCAGGATCAGGTCTTAGAGGAAATAATCGACTGGTGGCGTGAGCGGCATGGAGTGAGGGTCAGCGAGAGCGAGCTGCAGAGACGCTTCGATACCTTCTTTCACCTCTGAACAAATCACATCTATATGTGAAGAGACGCCGAGGAGAAGTTGTGGAGCTGAAAGAAAACAGAGAAAGCCGAGAAAGATGGGAGCGTGGAGACAGACTTTCAGAAGTGTCAGAAACTCACCTTGAAGGATTGATTTTTCCTCTTTCAGCGAATCTGGTGTTAGTTTGTCTGTAATTCAGCCCGACACTGCAGAGAGCTTCTGAAACATGGAGCTGGATCAGTCTGAGGATCGTGGTCATAAACAATCAGGAGTTATAATCCAGCACATGTCAGGGCCTCATTAGTGGTCTGTGTTTCTGGGATCTTCAGGAGAGTGTGGTTGGTTCTGTTTACTCAGTTGTAAAGAGTGTGGATTGATAAAGAAGCTGAAATTAACTCCTCAGGTTCACACACTGCAGCAGCAGCAGAGAGAAGGAGGCTAACGTCATTTCAGGCTTCACCTTCCTGACCGACTGTCAGATATGATTGTAGGAAAGTATTTGGGGGAAATTTCCCCTTAAATTAAATCAAATTATGTAGTCATTGTGGATCCCGAGCAGGAGCACATACCTAAGAGCGTAATGNAGTTTGAACTCTGCTTATTGGCATCCTCAGTTCCTTGGATATCTTTTTATATCCCTTTCCTGTTTTATACAGTTGGATTCACTTTTCCTGCAGAAACTTTGACAATTCTTTTTCTTTCCTCATGACTCAGAATCCAGAAATGTCAGTGCAGCACTGGATGAAAGATGCAAGTGTCTGTCAGGAGCTCAGAAACTCTCTGAGCTTTTATACACACACACACTAATTAACACATTTGTGTCAACTTGTGTTCATGTTATCAGGACAAAATCACCAGAGGATGGAAACTTTTGATCAGGGTTATTCTGGAAGTTTCTGTTGCCCTTAGGATTTAAAAAACATTTTTGAACTTCTCGTTATTTGCATGTCTTTAGTTGAGAGAGAGTTATCTGTGTTGGGATCGATGCAGTAATTTGAGGACGTTGTGTTTAACGTTTGAAAAGACTCGTTGAAAAACTGTGTTTCTGCCAGAACAGGAGGAACTCATCGTCTCCTTTGTTTTCAAGTTAAAAGTTTCTGCTTTTGGACTCAAACACACTGAAACAGTGTAAACACTAGAGAGAAACACACACACACACGAAACGCCAGCAGAGAGTTATTCGTGTCGGCACACAGCCACAGCAGCCCTAAATGAGAATTTCACCAAACAAACACAATCAGAGCCCTATTACATTTCTCTTTCATGATGCTGAAAGGAAATGCAAACGAGATTAGATAACACAAAGGCCACAAGGCTCATTTCTCTCCTGCGTCTGGAGATGGCTAAACGCTCTAATTCCCCGCTCCGCTCAGCTCCTCAGGCCAAGTCCCGCTTTTGTTGAACCCAAACCAACTGCATTAATGTAATGTAAAATTGCCTCTCACAGGGACGGTTTTTTTCTCTCCACTTCTCGCACTTTTCCTCCTAATCCCCGGCCCCTCTTACTCGTTTCTGTTTGACTCTAAATTAACCTCTTGTGCTCCACCAGTCCGCCCGCGAGCGAGTTTGTCATTCCTCTGACGTCATTTAAGTACAAACAGTAACACTTTCGTCAAACACTGGAACACATCCTGTATTAAAAAGTTTAGATTCTTCACAGTTTTCTTCAGCAACAAAACGTAATTAGTGAAAGAATCACTCACAACAACATGGACGTCCTACCTGTTTGGGGTCATTACGTCACATCCTGACGCCCGTACCCTGAATATTCACTCTCCTTTCCACCAGAGGAATCCAGAGTTCAAACATATCAAAAGTGTTGTTTCATCAAATTATTCCAAGTGGTGAAATTTCTCCTGTAAAGTCCGT
>RPOG01003669.1:0-58508 GCA_008086565.1 Thalassoma bifasciatum | reverse complement strand
CCAGTGTCTAAGGTAAATCCTGTTCCCTTTAAGTCTACTGGGATCTGCAAGTCTGGTCTTTCAGCTGGTCTGAACTTGGAGGGAGCCCTTGGGTGTGTCTATGGTAAACCCTGCTTGCTTTCTGCTGGTACCTGGGAAGTAGGAAGTTGTGTGCTCTCTGTTGAACCTGTGTCAAGGCTCAAGTGTGGTCATGGAGTCCGTTAGAGGTCTAAATCATTTTCGCCTAAAAATATTTATTTTAGGCTCAAAGTGAGCATTGTTTTCAGAAACTGGGAGCTGATTTTTTATTGGTTTCCCTCTGTTTTTCAAACTGTTGGATCAAAACAAATATTGAAAATCACAAGCTGCATTTTAACATAATTGATTGTGTCTGGCTAAACTAAATTGATACAGTAAAGATGAATGCTGCTGAAGAAACAGTCATAGAGCACATTTCTTTTACAGCCTGATGCTTCTTAATGACAGACCTGCTGTTGTTTTTTTGTCATCTCACCTCTTGAACTGTGTTTAATCTGAGTCCCTTTAATTTTTTGGATCGAGCCACACTATGTGTCCCTGACTCTTCACACGGAAATAGAGAAATTACTGACTCTAAAACCAAACTGTTATTGTGTGCAAAAGACTAAAGAGGTCAGATTCAGGAAAACGCTGATACCTGTAATTAAAAATCTGTAGAGTGCAGTTAAAATCCCTCTATTGGCTGTTTATCATGCTGACAGGCAGGAGACACACAGAGCAGCTGATGAGCTCATCCATGTCTACTGAAGGAATGTACAGTATTCTCAGCACTACCCTGGTGATGGTGCATGTGGGAACCATGACTGCAAGCAGGACACCATGGAGGACAGCACACACAGTGTGTAAAGAGTGAGGACAACCAGAATGAGGGAAAGACATGTGGGGCAGATGGATGATGGGGCTAGAGCTCCATGACCTGTTATAAAAGCCTTTTACCATGAACTGCTGCCAGAGAGAGGAGCAGCAGCCTTTACCTTTACTCTCCCGGTTGGCATTGACTATCAGTTACCGTAAAAACACCATCCATTCTTCATCTTCAAATCATCTCTGGGTCTTTGACTCCAGCAGGTGGACAAAAGGTCAAGTTGGGTCAGCATGTCCAGCATGGTGGGTGCCGAACATGGGCTTAAGAACTGTTCCAGAAATGAATGGGTGGCATTAGGGACACCACATCCATGTCTGTTGCTAAAGCAGGAATCTTTCTAAAAGGAAGTGGAGTTTCTGAATTAGAGCTGCAACCAATTGTTATGTTTTATGTTGACTAATACTTTATTTTTTTTAATTGGTTGATTGATCACAATTATTTGTTAGAATATGTTGGATCCCTGTCTTGCCTCGCCTACTTGAGCATGCACATACATGTCTCAGGTGTTGGTGCTTTGCTGTAGTGCTGTCATGAAGGAAGAGTCTGACTGAAGTATTCCAAATTGTTAGAACATGACATGAACATGACTGTTTCGAGCGTCCTCACATCACTCTCTGCCAGGGTTCATGTGAACTTCTTCTACCCTGTTCTGTTCCCAAAGTTCTTGAATACCATCATCCATCTTTCAGCCCAAAAGAAAAACCCAACATATAAAAGAGAAGGTTCAGTGGTACCAGTTTGTGTCAGGTTCAGTTGTTTTTTAAGGCTTCCTGTCAGCTTGATGAGTGGTCATTATTTGTGAACCTGTTTTTCCATGATTGATGGGTTTGGATACCTTTAACAATGCTTTACAAAGACTGAAACCAGCATTTAAATTGAATATGAACAAAAAGTCGAGATGCTAACCTCGGTCTGTTAGTGTGTTCAGACAAACTGTTGGTTGCAGTCTTCCATCACCATATCGGATCTGTGTCTAGGGGTGGGGCAATACTGGGTGCTCCATTTGACCCCACTGTTGTGTTCAACCTGATATTTTCCAACATTTCTCACCCTTCTCTGATATGTACTGAAACATAGCACAGCCTTGTTCACGTCCTCTGTCCAGGTATGCCTTGCTGTGGGAACACGAATGATGTGTGGTGTGGAGCTGAGATGTTGCTCTGAAAGTCATATTTAAGAATAAAAGATTCAATAGAGTAAAGCATTATGATGTTACTAACATTGATCACATCCCAAGACACACCATTTGCTCAGTGAACAGAACTCAATAGGACAAAATGAAATTGCAAACTTTAGAACCAATGGTTTGGTGAAGCCAGTAAAGTCCTTCAGTTCTTTGAGGGGTGTGATGGTCATTTTTTTAAGTGGTATAAAAGTATGCCTCATAGAAATGACACCTTGTTTTAATTTAATTTTATCCTATTATCATTTTTAGGACCTCCAGTGCTCCCTCTGCTGAGCCCTCTGCACTGGGAGCAGCGGTCGGCTGTGGTCACGTGGTGCCTGTCGGCCCTGTGTTGGTGTCCTGTGGCTGTGGCCGACTCTCTGCTCCTGGTGCAGACAGCTCCTCTGATGATGCTTCCCTGGTTCATCTGTACTCAGCTTTGTGTACCTTAATGTGTGTGAGTGTGTGTGTGTGTGTGTGTGTGTGTGTGTGTGTGTGTGTGTGTGTGTGTGTGTGTGTGTGTGTGTGTGTGTGTGTGTGTGTGTGTGTGTGTGTGTGTGTGAGATGAGGGGGTGGGGGGGCTTTGGGACTGAAAGTGACTGTGCTGTGTGACTGGGTGCGGAGGGGGTGGTTAGGTTAAGAGTCTTTTTGAGATTGTTCTAGATCGGATGTAAAGCACTTTATGCAACATTCACTGTATGAAAAGTGCTTTATAAGTAAAGTTTTGACTGATTGATTGACTGTTTTATGTAGCTTCTGTTCCGAAGGGTCAGACTTTGGTTCATGTTAGTGACAAAGATTTCCTCAGAGCAGGATGCCTCATTGATGAAGCTGGAAGCTGGACCAGTAGTTTGTTTTCACCTCTCTGCATCTGTTTCTGTTCGTCCTCAGGACATCAATGCTCACGCCTGCGTCACTGGGAAGCCCATAAGTCAAGGGGGAATCCACGGCCGTATTTCAGCCACAGGTCGAGGAGTTTTTCACGGCATTGAGAACTTCATCAACGAGGCAGCCTACATGAGCCAGCTGGGGATGTGTCCAGGCTTCCAAGACAAGACCTTCATCATCCAGGTATCCTCACAGATAAAATACACCACATCTGTCCACAGACTGCTCCATCACAGCACCAGATCAGATATGTTTCCATTCAAGTCCATGTGTCAACTCACACTGGATCCATTTTGTCAGTCTGGCTGTGTGGCTTGTCTGGCAGGTCGCAAGTGATGCAAACAATCCTATTTCTGCTAGATGACAGCTGTGATGCGTCAATTCAGCGTAGGGAAGATCAAGCAGAACAGGAAGTAGTGCTCGGAAACCACTGGAAAGTGCCTGGAACTCTCCAAATAAAAACAAACCAAGCCAAATTTAGATTGTATTAAGCTAGAGTACAATAACAAACTGACATAATGGCCCTCATTTATCAATCACATCTGTCATACTTTAATTGATTAAGTAAGTTACCTGTGGTATCTTACTTTTAGAAGCCCCAGTATCATTAAAGGTGCCATATTATACTTTTGAAAACAGTTAAAAGTCATTTGATGCAGAAGTCTGATGCCCCAAAGTCATGAATGTGGCTGTTTTTCTCCAAATAAACACTGGGTTCATGATTTAAGGCCTGCTGAGAGCCCCTCTTTTTTTCCACATTTCGCAGCGAGCTGTTTCAGTGTCTGCATTTAAATATGCAAATGAGCTCGAACTCTCCCCGCCTCTTTCAGGAAGTGGACGTGGTGACCCAACTCAAGGAGGCAGCTCTCATGCCACGCTCTATATACTGACGGTTTGTGTGTGCAAAAATACAAGAGCAAACTCAATAGCATGTGCAAAGCTGAACTTCTAACAGAGTGAAGGCGTGGATTGTGTCTCATATGAACAAAACAGCATGCACTATCCATTTATAGTGCGTCTACCTCTGGTCTGCCTACATGAATATGCATAATGCAGATCATCAGTAACTACACTAAGGTCACTGCTCTTTTGTTACTTTACGGGTGTATCCCTTGTGCCATGCTGAACATCCATACTGAAGTTCGGAGACAATGTAATGGTGACGTAGTGCAATCAAAGCAGTTTTATCCGTGCAATAAAGTCCAAGATTAAAATAAATCTCAACTGAGTCCTGACTCCTGAAGAGTCATTTTTACCACAAGAACTAATATATTGACTTTTTTTGTGTAATTTTGTAGTCTGGCCAAGGAGTGAGTCGCTCTTATGCGCAATTATGCACGGGTAGACTGCAGTGCTGGAGTTAGTTTTAGTGGGGCACGGATGGCCTCGTGGATTAAGTCGCACACCATGAGGTTCCTCCCTGAGCGGGTGGCCTAGGTTCGAGTGCGGCCCATAAATATGGATGGGTTCAATTTACAGATACAAGAAGTCACATTTCCCCTGAGCTGTGAGTCAGTGGTAATGTTCCTCCTGAACACAGTGTTTGCTTTGAGACTACGCTGCTGTTTACTCCCTCCATCATCCTCCTTTTGTTCATCTGAACCACATCATCTTGCTCTTTGTGCGGATCAAAGTATTCAGCTGCTACTTCATGTTTTTCTGTTTGTCCTTGTGCCGCTGTTCATTCAACGTGTTTTTGCTGCTGTCACGTTTGATACTATCAGAAAGGTGCTCACTGCCTGTTTTATCAGACTAAATGTATGGATAGTTTTTTAAACTTTCTTTCATCTCTATGTGGACAATAAAGCACGTCCAAGCATACAGCTGTCAAACGCTCATCCTTCTCCTCCAGGGCGAGTCTGTGTGGTACGAGCAGAGACTGCTGCCTGTTTTATTTACAGAAGTGAAAGAGGTAAAACTTCCTCAGCTCTTTTGGACAGACTGTCCTCAGTTGAGCTTTGGTTTCTGAAATCCTCAGACATGAGTCACGGGTGAGTCATCGGACCAAAAGTTCCCTCCCTTTTTAGCCCATAGTGGTCCACATTCCAGTCCAGGACTCAGTGCCTGCCCTCATAAATACACTGACAGTCTGAAAAATATGTATCAAAGCCTCTGTGGTCAGAAAGATGAGGAGAAATTCTCAGTGCATATCCAAGCAGGAGACACAAATATGTGGAGTTGGTGAGGAGGCGTGGTTGACGAGTTGCTGGCAAACACATTCACTTAGTCATTCTTTAGACTCAAAAAAACAAAGCATCTGGATTGTGTAGAGTTTGGGATGCTTTGCGTGTTATCCGAGAAGCTTTTTCAGTTCTCAATTTGCGAATGAGGGAAGCAGGTATTTATCCCTTTAGCAGTTTTAAAACTAAAGAAGTTTCTTGGATGAGGGGTGAAACAGCTTCCCAAACTCTACACAGTCCAGTTGCCTTGTTTTTTGAGTCTTCAGAATAATGAATGAGAATCCACATGAACATATTTACTTTGTCACTGGCTAATCCAACCAAAGAGAACCATTCTGAGAAGAGTTGCTTCTTCTTGAAGCAGTAGTGTCTTTCACAGACAGACTCGACCTGGGCTCGAGCTGAGCCTGCAGACACACAGACAGGTCTTCAATGCATTTGTCTTTATTTCTTTATTTCAGCATATGACCTGCACTTAAACTGAATCCTGAGTGAAACTGAGTCGGAGTTGTAGACACCTCATTTAGAGTCTGATAAGTCACTGCACAGTCAGAGAATATCAACGCCTGTCTTCTTTCCCTGAGGGAGCGTGAATGTCTTGGAATTGTGGGGATGTTAGATCCACCTCAAAAGTAAACCTGTGTTTCACTGGGTTAATGTGTCCTCCCCTTTGTCTGCAGGGCTTTGGTAATGTGGGCCTCCACTCCATGCGTTACCTTCATCGTTTCGGAGCGAAATGTGTGGGGATTGGAGAGATGGATGGAAACCTCTACAACCCCAACGGCATCGACCCCAAAGAACTGGAAGAGTACAAACTGGTCCGTGCTGGTTATTTATTCACATTTTGAACCATAAACACAACACACAGTAAGAGCTTACTCATACTGAAGCTCATTGCTCCCCCTGCTGGATGATTTTTGTAACTATAGACATCATGGCGTCTATCCCTTTCTAACTTCTTGTTCAGATTTTTGTGCTCACATTTTATTTTATTTAACCTTTATTCAACCAGGAAAGTCCCATCGAGATTAAAAACCTCTTTTTCAAGGGAGTCCTGGCCAAGAGGCAGCAAAAATTTACAGTAAAACATAATTCAAAATGGCATACATATTAGATAAAACATTTACAGGTTAAGGAGGCTGTCTCAAGTGCTCTCAGTCTGGATTTAAAGTCATTCAATGAGATGAGTTCTGTTATTTTCCAGTCCTGTTGCAACTGGTTCCATGTGGAAGGGGCAGAGAAGACAAAAGCCCTTTTTCCGAGCTCAGTGCGGGAAAACGGAACAGTGAGCAAGAAATGGTTGTTTGAGCGCATATCATAAGAAACAACACTCCTCTGTGTGAATAAATTACAAATGTAAGGGGGCAATAGTCCAAGGATGGCCTCAGAACATGGTTCTGAATAAATGACAGTGACATTTGTGATTAAACTGAGTGATAAAACTTCTTCTGGTTTTTTTCTCAAGAAGAGAGAAGTGAAAATATTTGTTGATGCGTTAAAACTATATGGATGCTATTATATTTATTGTGTAATTTATCAACCTTATCATGGACAAACCAAAGGAATTCTGGTGAGTTCATCAAGCTCAGTTAAATACAAGTCTTTGCTCTTAGTTTCATCTTAATCTTGATACTTTGCTTTCACATTTCTCCCTGATACTCTTTTACTGTTTGTCCAGCTAGCTGCAGTCACAGTATTCACACAATGTTCTGTAATAGTTGTTCCTTCTCATTTGAATGAATGATCTTGTCTGCAGGCTAATGGAACAGTGGTGGGTTTCCCCAACGCGGCGCCTTATGAAGGAAACATCCTGGAGGCTGACTGTGACATCCTGATCCCTGCTGCCAGTGAGAAACAGCTGACCAAGAGCAATGCACACAAGATCAAGGCCAAGGTAGGACAGACACATCAGCAACTTTAGTTATTCATAGCCCACATTCCCCAAAAAGTCAGAACACTTAGTGGAAGTTTAACAAATCAGAAGTTACGCTTTGCAGGTGATATTTTTTTGTAAATGGTGTTGGAAAGTGCAGAATCGTCTGGATGGCAGCATGTGTTGCTCCTAAACTTATGGATATAGCTCAGCTTTAATGGAGCCTTGATAGATGTTTAAGCCCCTCATGACATGCACTCTTAAGATCCCCGGACCATCAGGGCTGCTTTGCCATGGCAGGTGGTCCCTCTAGTCCAGTAATGGACACGGTGTCCATGAGTCCCAAAAGGAATCCCAGATTCTGATCCATCAGACTACAGGACAGTTTTGTTCTTCCCCTCAGTCCATCTTCAACGAACTCATGTCCAGAGGAGTCCCGAGTTTATCTAGATATTATATATTCAGTCACTTAGCATTCGTTCAAACAGACATCATAGCTACAATAATAATTTATCCAGTTAATTAGGGTTGAGGATAGATATCGTCTATAGTTTATGTTAATTGCCTCTGCTGAGGAAGATGTCCTGTAAAAAATCAGATCATATAGTTTATCCCTGACATAACAATGAATGGTCCATGAGAACACTGCTCTGTATTTCAGTCTGTATCATTCAACAGTACAGGAGAGCCTTCTGATGAGCTGATTTCCCAGCATGCCTTAAGAAACTAACCTGGAGTGTTTTTCATCCTCAGATCATCGCAGAGGGAGCCAACGGTCCTACAACCCCAGAAGCTGACCGGATCTTCCTGGAGAGAAACATCATGGTGATCCCGGTGAGAGACTCTGGTCTCTATATTTGTGTTACTTAGTGACCATCACTGTTGCAGACCTGCCAACCTGTACTCATTTTGCATAACATGTACGCAATTTGACGTATAGATATGCTGGTACGACTTGCCCCTGTAAACTACGCAAAAAGCTGCACAGGATAAATCCATAGGAAATGTGCATGTGCAGTACTCATGTCTGACAACAGGATGCATTAGCGTGGTGAAACGGGATCAGCCGATCATTATATGGTAGAGGAGAACATTAGTCTGCCAAACCTATAGCGTAACATCCCCTCTCCCCCACCTCCTGCCTCCTCCTGTCCTCTACCTCCCTCTCTGTCCACCTTTCACCACTCGCTGCAGCTGGTGCTCAAAAGGTAAACTGTGTGTGTGCAAGAGTCAGCCAGTGTAGGTGTGTGTGTATTTTGTTCAGTAGTTGTCACGCAACAGTTCCCAAGCAATAAACAGGACAGGATTTTATTTAATATTACATTAAATTTTAAATTTTCACTGAAAGCCGACTGCACCCGAATACAATTTGTACAGTTTTGACCGAACCCAGCACTGTCAGGACCTGTTGGGCTCGGTTTGGGGAGGCGCACTCTATTGTGCGCGTGTGTTTCAGCGGACCTGCCAGCTTTTGATAAACGTGAACCACTACATGTAATGTCACTTTCACTGTGGAAATATTTGAGAAGAAATCTGAGTGAAAAAAAAAAGGGGGGGGGGGGTAAAGATGTGCAAGGACTTTTCATAGCAAATCCATCCCTCATGTTCCCCTAAGGACCCTAGAGCATCGTCAAAGAAAAAAGAGAAAGAAGAGGCAGTGGTGTATGTGTGTATTTTAGCTTTTATATATCCATTGTAGATAGATTAAGACTGTATAAGTGTGTTTTTGATGTTTATTTGTAAGTGTGAATGTGATTATTTATACACTCTCAACATTTAGGCAAATCTTTTGCAGCAATTTTTGCAAACACTATCATGGCAGATGAGGACGACAAAAACAGGAAGGAACAGGGCAGCACACCTGCCAAAAAGGTGTGAAAGGTATTGTAATCAAAAATACAGGCGTTATTGTTTTTTCATAACTAAATTCCAGCCAGTGAATGGGAAAATTACTATTTAAAAAGTTTGCATAAAAAGCCAAACAAATACAAGTAGTACTCAAAAATTTTTGCCAAGGTTGGCAGGTCTGCTGTTGGTTGTTTCTGTACACATGGCATTTATCACCTTAAATACATGTTTACTCATCTGCTATTTCTACAAGTTCAAGAATCAAACTCTTCAAAGACTAATCAAGCTGTAGGCAGTTCAAAGTTAATGTTTTAAGTCCAAAATTTCTCTTTATTGAACTTTTGACTCTGTTTCCTCTGTCACAGGACATGTACCTGAATGCTGGGGGTGTGACCGTCTCTTACTTTGAGTGGTTGAAGAACTTGAATCACGTCAGTTATGGTCGACTCACCTTTAAATATGAGAGAGACTCAAACTACCACCTGCTCAGTGAGTCACGCCCGTTTACATTGAATGTAATTTCAGCTCACTAGCTCAGTGAAATGGCGAATACTCACAATACACATGATAATACCTTCACGGTATATCCTACATCAAAGAAACCTCTTTAAATGGCACCAAAATCAGCATAAATAAAGTCATATTTTAGTACACCGAACATGCTGATTGTAGCGCAGACAACACAGGTGAGCCACCTTCACTCAATGCAGGGAAACTTCTTCACCAGACAACTTGACCTGTGATCATCACTTCATGGGCACAGGTTGGTTTTTGGTGCACACCAGAACACTCTGGCTTTTTATTTTTCTACCCATGTCACTTTAAGGCTCTATAGATCCAAATCAGAGCCTGGATATAATCTCTTTACTGTGTCAACCTCAGAGCTGCATGACGTGGACATGAAATGTTTTCATGTAGTGCTGCTGGGTTAGCTGATCTTCCCTGAATGCCATTTTAAACTTTTAGGTCTCTTTATGAGCAGCATCTCGCTCTGTCTCTTACGCACAGTCTTTCCACCTCTCTCTCTTCCTTTAGTGTCGGTCCAGGAGAGTTTAGAGAGAAAGTTTGGGAAGCATGGTGGTGCCATCCCTATCGTACCTACCTCTGAGTTCCAGGACAGGATCGCTGTGAGTAAAACCTTCCTCTTCACCCTCTTCTTTTCTTATTCATCTCTGTTCTCTTTCAGATTCCAAGTATGACTGATTACACCAAGCAAGTTGTTTTACGTCTTCATTCAGTTTGCACAAGTTTATGACGCTGTAGTCGACGCTTTAACATTAAAGAATGTGACATTCTGGTATGCACATCATTATATTCTAAAGTACTCTAGGTACGTAATTTAAGATTCAACATTATAAGCATGATGAGGGTGAAAAGGTGTCAGTTTCATGGTTATTTCATAAATTTAGTCAATGCACCGTTATTATTGAATTCTATTAAAGGCTTTTTTCTTTTTTTGAAAGTAGTTTTTAAAAGTGACATTTTTAGTTTAAAGAGTCTTGTGCGTCAAGCGTTGGCACGCACCATTTAGGCACAAATTTGTGTGTACATAGTTTGTGAATAAGGCCCAATGAGGGATAAGAAAGCTGTGTGGTCTCAAGATTGAAATGTAATGTATTCAGAGTGTTTTTCAGGCTGTGTGTGTATGTGTCTGTTGTTGTTTTTTTTTTCTTTTTTTGAATTTTCCAGTTCTTTGAAAACAAGGAACATAAAAACACTATTACAAATCTTTGCAAAAACAACAGGTCAATAGATTTTTTTAAAATTATTTGAACAACTAGTGGAGAGAAGCCAGCACCAGATTAGTTTCATTCCTTTTTTCCAAATAGTTTGCATTTATAGCTTTACTGGGAACATCAACAGTATATTTTAATATCAACAAATAAATGAAGTCAGAGCCACCCAATAATGTTCTTCAACACTTTAGAGGGTGTGTAAATCCCCTCCAGGGATCTAAGCTTCAAGTGTTTGAGTTTTGTAAAAATTCAGCCAATCCTCTCCAGGGATAGTGATTTTAGCTTCTCTCTCCCATTTGGGTTTTATATAAAGAGTGGAAGCTTTGTTGAGTGATTGTGAGTTTGAGGAGAATCTAGCGATTAGTTTTCTGTAGATTTTAGATTCCTGTACATCAGTCATTATGTCAAACAGGGTATGTGTGTATTCAAGGACTTTCTTCCATGATGTCTGAAAGTCAAAGTCATCAATGTGTGCTGTTCACAGGGAGCTTCTGAGAAGGACATTGTTCACTCAGGTCTGGCCTTCACCATGGAGCGCTCTGCCAGGGTATGTCTCGCGCTCACACACACACACACTTACAAACGCAGCACCTATGGTGGGAGGTGATCATGAGCGTTAAATCTAGACGGTTCAAATCTGTCTCTGTGTAACCGCTGATGCTTCTCTGTTTGCTGAATGAAAACTTGTTTCATTGTTTTAGGTTGCTAATAATTGAAGACTCAACCATAAAACAAAAACAAATAGTTCTTTAAAGTTCCTCTTCTCTGTCTTCATGCAGCAAATCATGAGGACAGCCAACAAGTACAACCTGGGTCTGGACCTTCGGACAGCAGCCTATGTGAACGCCATCGAGAAGGTGTTCCAGGTTTACAACGAGGCTGGACTCACCTTTACATAGAGTCACAACACACACATATACACACTTATAGACGTGCACACACACACTTGTCTGTTACCTGTCTACCACTTACCTGTCTACCAGTTACTTGTCTGCCTGTTACCTGCCAGACATTCTTCACTCTTCTCTGTTTACAATTTACCACAGGAGAGCGTGAGACTGTTGTGTCCATTCCTCCTCTTTACACCTCTGTTCCCCTTCTTCTTCTTTGTCTTTGTCTTCGTCTTAAAAGAGAACTCAACCAAATAGCGGTGTCTTAGCTTTATAGCGCTGATGCTAAGCTGCTTTACCACATGTAGTAGAGGTATAGATCTGAGTGCCTGTTGAAAGAGGCCTTAAAGCACAGAAGAGCTCTGTCTCGTTTACATGCAGCAGCTTCAGCCAAACCTCTGTGGACACCTTCATCTCTGCCCTGTGTGACCGTTTGTTACTTGGTTTCTTTTCTGTTCTGGAGCTGCTTTGCTGCCTCTGTTAGTGGCCTGAATGAAAACGAGTGTCATCTCCATAGAACTTGGAGCTGAATGAAGCTGTCCACAGACTTTTGTCCACAGAGTGTCCTCACCTGTCTTCAGGTGACCAGCTTTTATAGATAAATGTGAATGCAGAGCACAGTGCCTCAGGTCTTCAGCTTCAATATTTTTACTGCCTTTAAACTCAGACACTTTATTAAAGGAGCATTTCAATGTTTTTCTCACCCAACCCACGATCACCTGCCAGGTTCTATTCAGCAACTCTTTTCAACTAAGACCTGAATAACCAGATAGCTGCTCCCTCTTTGCTCTGAGCCTGTTCTTTAGAAATGAAATTCAGAGTGATTATATTTGGTCCACCAGTCTGCAGGCCAATCAGAGCAGTTTCTGAACGGAGATCAGCATCTTCCTGCTGGGACAAAAACCAACAGAGACACAGAAACAAGACAGAGATCTGTCCCTGGGAAGAACCTTCTGAAGTGATGAACATGAATGACCCTGCAATAAAGCTGACTTTATACCAAACAAGTACCGACACTTAACTGATTTTACCTTTCAGGTCACAGCACAGCTAAGCTTATTATACCAATGTCAATGCTAATGCTAATCCATGCAGCAATCTTCTGCAGGTTGAAACCTGATCACAGACACACCACACAGACTGTTCAGCCAGAGTTTAGCATCCAATAAAGACTGAACTGAAAAACAAACTCAGTGTGATGAAGCACATTTTGTCTCGAACAAAGTTTTCTCAAACTCCTTTAATTCCTTTAAGCCTTAGAAAGTCAAACAGCAGTCAAACAGCAGAAAACATTGGTTGACCACCTGTCTGTGAGAAGAGTCGGACACTGTGATTGGCTGAAAAGGTTTCAGTTTACTTTGACACATATAGAGATCAAAAGAGTCAAATTTCAGGAAGTTTGAGTGAAATAGTGAAACAGACTCTTCATCCTCCCATCGTAACTTATGTCATGGTCAAAGTTTTGATCAGGTTATAAAGTAAACCACCTGTTTGTGAAAATTATGATTGGCTTCTAAAGTTTAAAGGATGTGACCAGATCATAGAATTCATGGTTATGTTATAAAATGAATTTTTAAATATATCACCAGATTATTATTAATGTATGATCAGATTATAAAGCCCATGATAAGAGGCTAGGTTTCATGATGGGTATAAATGACAGCTATGTCTGGCTCAAGGGGGTCTGGTTCCTAAATGCCTCCTGTGTGGGAAAATCTGACGTTTGGTGTGTGTGAGCTGTGGCGTGGTCTGCCTTCAGTCTGTGAGGGATTTTAATTCCTTTGTTTACAACACAAAATAAATAAAACTCTGAACATGCATTTGTTTTTATTTCCCGCTGATTTTTGTGAGTTGTTTTTCTACAGGTGTTTAATTGAAATCTATCAGCTAACCTGGACACATAGACTCACAGATAAACAGACTGAAAGTCAGAATTCAAGAAGCAGATCAGACCTCCTAGGTAGTTTGGTTGACTGAATGTACAATGCTGGTGTTCATTTCTTCCTGCAGTGTAGACTCAGTAACTGTGCCTCTGTGTATGGCTGTAGACATGTTCAGATGTTTTTAGCCGTAATATACACTCGATAAGCTGCACTTTGAAACACCTCCATATTGGAATCATTTGCAAAGACTATAGACCAAAGACTGCTGAATGTATGTAGTGTCAGTGACGTTACTCATCTGTTTCTGATACAGGGTGTAAAAGCCTATGGTCCAGGGGGCGCCATGGAGCAGGAGTCGATGAATAAATGAGCTTCTCTGACCCATGTACTGTTGGGTGTAGCAGGCTGTAAACGTGTTTTTTGTTTTGCCATTCCAATTAGCTTGGTGTCTTTGTGGTTTCACGTGTTTCTGCAGACAGTCTCAGATCTGCTGCTTTTCCAGCACTTGAACAGAGGCTTCATATTTTGAGGTTGCTGCTTGACTGATGTTGAGTTTAATATCCTGCCTAATGATGAATTTGTAAAAATCGACAGTGTTTCTTTTTCTTTTTCAATAAAATCAGACATGAGAGCTCAAAGGTCAGGTCAGAGGTAAAAGCCTGTTCTCCATTTTCAGCCCAACAAATAAAAGCGTGAGTGTGTGTATCAGTCAGAGATTATGAACGTCGGAATGATATTTACGTTTTTCTCAGTAAGGTTTATTTCAAGTATCATTTTTTAAAACAGTTTTATCAGTCCAACTGGATTAGAAATTATGAACATACAGCTCTGGAAAAAATGAAGAGACCACTGCAAATTTTCAGCAATCAGCATCTCTACATATATGACAGTCATTCCATTGCAGTGTCTGTTGAATTCCAAAACAAGCACACCTGTTTCTACCTAACAAGGGACTGATTAGGTGATCACCTGAAACAAATTTTATTTAACTTGGAATGTATAAAAACCATAGCTGTGGTCATTACTCTCCTCGGTGAGAGACTGGTAGAGAAGAACATGAGAGACGCATGAGAGATGTTATTGGAAATCAGGATTATTCTACCAAATATTGATTTCTGAATACTTCAAAAGTTAAAACATTAGTAATGTGTTGTTTAAAATTGAATATGAACTTGTTTATTTGCATTATTTGAAGTCTGAAAACAGTGGGATTTTTTGGTATCTTGACCATTTTTCATTTTCTGCAAATAAATTCTCTAAATGATGATATTTGGGAATTGGAAGTTATGTTGTCAGTAGTTTATATAATAAAACAAAAATGTTCATTTTACTCAGAGCAAATACCTATAAATAGCAAAATCAGAGAAAGTGAGAAATTTGCAGTGGTCTCTTAATTTTTTCCAGAGCTGTATAATCTGTTTCCCCATGTGCTTCAGTGTCTGTTAAGTAGGCGGGACTTAATGTCCCTGAACCAATCAGCAAGCTGCAATTGCCACGCTTTGCAGGAATTCCCCTGCAGCTCAGGGGCTTTCCACTCTGGCTGACAGACTGACTGTTGTCATGACAACACTTCCGAGATGAGTCAGGTTTACGTAGATCACTGCAAGTATTTCCTGCAGAGATATCTGTCCTTCAAAGTGAAAGCCTCGAAAAACTGCAGTGGATAAAACAAAATTCTAAATGCAAAGGCTTTCAAACAAAAGATTTAAGTTTTAGAACAACACTAAAACAACTCATATAATCTTATTTTTATCTTTCCACACTTCCACTCAAGAGTTTGGAACTTTTTGGTTTTCTACGGAAACACAGGGAATTACCCGAAACAGGATTGGAAAAATGTACAGGACATGCTGCGATTATCAGAGTAACAAAAATAATTCTAATTGAAATTGAGAAGTGGGTCTTCAACCTTTGCCTTCATAAGAAACACCAGCACACGCTGAAGATACAGTCAGGCACACCCTGGGCATTCTGTCAGGTTTTAGAGGTCAAATGGAGGAAATATGATGGAAATATAACCCTACCTGTCCTGATGGAGTCTACATCTACATCATCTGGTTAAGATGCTGTGCAGCGGCTCAGTTGAGTGTAAATCCAGAGTCTTTGCTGACTGCTCCATTATGGTCGGAGTTCATCTCACAAAAGTTCTTCTGTTTGATCCAAAGACATCAAACTTGGATTCATCCATCCACATCTTCTTCCAGTCTTCCACTTCACTTCCACTGTTTCTTTAGCTGTCCTGCCTTGGTAAGAGACTTTGAGTTTCCTAACAGTTTCCACAATGGATGCCATGTTTTCTGAGCACAACAACAGGCTGATAGGTCTCTAGAGAAAGTTCTTCCTTTCTGGCCATTTTGATCCTGTAAACTTCTAACACCTGTTAATTGCTTCAGTTGCTAATCAAACAAAAAGAAAGCCACACTCTCTTTGTGCTCGTTCATTAGAACATCAGCTGTGCTACATAAAAACCTAAGGGTTCTCCAATAATTGATGAGCCTCATAAAATTATGAACTTAAATTAGCATCTATAGGGACAAATGTAGAGGACTGAAAGTTCCTCATAATTGACTTCTATGCAAAGATGTGGGTCATCAGATGTAATCCTTAAAAATCATCTAAATGTTTGTGGTTTGTATAAAAGGGGTTCCTGTTACCCCTTTACTTTTCAACTGTTACAAAACGAATGTAATTACGCATTTATTTGGAAATAGGTTAATTACTTTTGTTAGAGTGGGGTTAGGTAAAAAGAAAAAAGGCCCCTTACCTTACAGAAATAAAATGACTGCTATTGAAAGTTAAAAAAAATAAATAAAAGAAACCGCAAAATGGAAATTAATTTAATAGAAGTAATAATAATAATAATAATAATAATAATAATAATAATAATAATAATAATGATAATAATAATAATGGTAGTAATAATAATAATAATAATAATAATAATAACAATAATAATAATGGTAATAATAATAATGATAATAATAATATTAATTATTATTATTGTTATCATTATTTTGTTGGTATAAAGAAGCACATTGATGACCGAGCTTTAGCTGTACTTTATTTTGAAAGAACAAACAGGAAGTGTCCCCAGATGTCCTGAAAGTGTGAGAAGAAGTGCAGCAGTGTGAAGTTGGATGTTTGTGCGGAGTAAGACGGACAGAGCAGCTGCTCTCAGGTAAAACAACACTTTTACTCTTTTTTCGAACTTATCGTTACATCAGTCGATGAATGAATCATGGAGCAGCTGCAGAGTTGAAACCGTACAATCTGAGTGGTCTGGAAAAAAAAGTCAGTCTATTTTCTTTAGTTATGAAGTTCACAGAGATCAGTCTATACTCAGCTTCATAAAACACTTTTTTTTAAATGTTATGTTAAGTTCACAGAGACCAGTCTATTGTCAGATTTACTCAGCATCTTCTTTAACTTTATGTGAAGATCAGTCCATACTCGGCTTTGTCAAACATCTTTTTAACTTTCTGTAAAGTTTACAGAGCTCTGTCTATACTCAGCTTCATCAAACATTTTTTTACTCTATGTAAAGTATACATGATCAGTCTACCCAGCCTCACCAAGGCCATGTTTTATATTATGCTGTGTTCATGGTGTTTAACCTATGCATCTTCAAAGATGACTGCTTTCAATCTTGTTGTGATAAACAGCTTGAGGAGTGCATTTAGAGTTGAACACAAACTCACACACACACTCACACACACTCACAGTTAAACACAAGGAAATGGTCAGCTGTTATATCAGATTGTGTAACAGAGGAAAAGTACCTAACACACTGAGGGCAGTAAAAAAATCAGCACTAATTGGTTTCCTTGACGGTAACTCTTCTATGTGGCAGGCTTTTTATATCAAATTGGATTAAATAAAGTTGTGAAGCTGGTGGTTGAATTGATCAGTAATTTTTTTCCCCTCATGTCAGACAGCTGCTCCGATTTCAGTCACTGGTAAAAGCTGCTCTCTGATAACCATCCTGTTTGGCTTGGTATGTTGTTTGGTACACTGCATAATTTTGATTGGTTAAAACTATTCAGGAACAGAACCTCTGGATTGGATCAAATATTGAAATCTTGGAAGATTTATTATCAGTGAAGATCTGATCTAACTATCTAGCACTATAAGTTTTTTAATGACCTTGAAAACACAGACTCATCTGAGCTCATCATGAGACAACTGTTCCTCCAATAATCCTGTGTCAGATTTTGTGACGTGAACTGGTTGTAATGCAAAGTAGAAAACCAACAGGGTGAGCAGGGGTCCTGCTCCACCAGATTCATTTATCTGTGATGTCTCCACAGCAGCAAATTTTAATCTAACTCCTTGTACGATGAATCAAAGGGAACATCTTAACTCAGGGTGGTGTCCAAACCTGATCCCACTTGTTGGCTGTAAATGATACAAGTGGTCCCATCATGTCTCAGCTTCCAACATTGCTGCTGTAACTTCTACCCCTTCTGGCTGAAGTGACTTTGTAGAGATCAGCAGCTCAGAGATGCTCACACCAGCTCTGCTGGTGCAGCAGCTCTGCTGGTGTGTCTGGATTGCAGGATGGTGTGTTGCTTTACTGTTCTCTGTCAGAGATGTCTGGGGTCCAGTAGCTCCTCAGGCGGCTCCCATGTCTGGGCCACTAGTTGTCATTAGTTCCCCACTCTGAGACCAGCCCGAGACAGACACTGATATTCTTATCACAATGTCAACAGGCAAGAGAGGGAGTGAGATGAACTCTTTTATATGTACTTTATCTTTTATGTGAACTTTATCTTTACCCCTTTATTTTTAACTCTGTTAATTGATTCAATATGGGTATTGAGTAGGGTCAGAAAATATCACATATCATACCCATCTGTTTTGGTACAAGACTCCTGAATGGTGTTGTCCACACACACACACACACACACACACACACACACACACACACACACACACACACACACACACACACACACAGTGGGCTCAAACCAAGGTTACCTGAGATCATGTGTGTGCGTATCAGTGGGGAGTGGAGGAGGAGCAGAGAGTGTGCCCATTGCAGTGGATATTGCATCATGTCATATTATTATGTCAAGAGAAGAACATATCACGCCTTGTTCTAAGCCTCAGGTAGCAGGCCCAAGACAAAGATTTGATCTCAAAAACTCAGCTCTCATTGGAGGGGCTTGATCTCCAATGAAGTAACTAATAACATGTCGCTTCTGCTCCTGTTTTGTGTGTGTATTAGTGTGTGTGAGACGGGCCTCACAGAGCACCTGCAGACAGCAGAGTAGCAGCCACAGGCTGCAAGCTGCATGCTACAGGCTACACTCACAATATGGCTACAGTCATCATTGATATTAACTAACAATATGTTCATGTGGAAAGTAGACCTCTGAGGGGTTCTGCAAATCTAAATGAAATGAAAATGATAAAAAGCAAAATACATTTAATCTGGTGCCTTCCCCCAAAAAGTCCCAGACCAAAACTCAAAGTTTGAAGCCCTACCACAGCTTTTGTGCACTGTTCCACCCCTGAAATGACGTGTGATCAGGTTGTCCCTGACATCGCTTTCCTGTTTGAGAACAGATTTCTTTCGATCTGGGGTTGACTGTCACAATCTAGTACTTTACACACTTAATTAAAATGAAGTAAAATAAGCATAGAGTTCCTGAAACACAGTACTTGTTGAGTTTAAAGTCCAGGATTGTCCCTGAATAATCACAGAGGTGGAGAGGAGCTGGAAATTCCCTCTGATGTTTTTAGATATGACTCCATCTCTCTCTCTCTCTCTCTCTCTTGCACATGTACACAAGCTGATCCACTGTTTTGTCGTCTACAGGAAAAACTAAACCTTCACCACTATCAGCGACAGAGTCATGGCGGGAGCTCTCAGGTACACTTTTCTATTTTCAAAGCTTCAAAAGAGCCCACAGCTCGTGTGTGCATGTGTGTGTGTGTGTGTGTGTGTGTGCGCGTGTGTGCCTGTGCGTGTGCAAGCTGCCGTTTTGTTCTTGATGGTTGGTGTGTTCTGATGGTGTTTTCAGAGGTTGGTATCTGAACAAACTGAACACTTACATTATTCTTTCTTGGTGTTCCAGTCTGTCAGACAGGTGAGACGTTCACAGGTGGAGAAGTCTGCTTGGTTTTGCGTTCAAGGTCCTGTGTGGTTTAACTTCAAGTTAAGATTGAGATTATGTTCAGAGCTGTCAGTGATGGAAAGAAATGTTAGTAAGTGTGAATGAATCAAATTAATTCCACTTATTGTTTTGTTCAGACCAGATTCAGACTCTGTGGAGGTGGCAGTTCACATTTTGGTTGATAGCTACTTTGTCTATCCTTTCGATAGTAGTGGGGGAGAGATTAAGCATGATGCAGCCCTGAATACAGGAATCACATTAAACATGTCCAAGAGAAATAAATGATACGACCCCTACCCCCTAAAAGCCTGAAGACAGTGTAAAATGGTGGTAAACGTGGATTTTGAGGGTTGAATAAGTGAAAGGCAACATCTCAGGTGATGAAACAAAACATGTTCTGATGCTATAAAAAGGATATACTCTATTTAAATGCCAGCAACAGATTCCAAACAGTTGTTTCAGGGACATGTGTACTTCTGTGTGTCAACAGATCCACATCAGCAACTCATTAGTGTTTGTAAACCCAGGAGACTTGTTTGTGGAGTCTCAAATCAGATGTCCCATTAATGCCTGAAAGAGGATTTTAGCTGATCTGCAGTTCAGGCTCTTTGACTACTATTTCATTTCATGATGCTGATGATTTACATGGGTGACAAATCAAGATTAGACAAAGGTCAGAATAGCACATGGACTCTCCTATACCCCCCCCCCCCCCCCCCCCAAGAAAAATGATAAAATTAAGTTTAAAAAAAAACAAAGAAACAAATAGATAAAAAGATTAAAAAAATAAAATTAAAAAAGACAAAAACTTTTAGTTTCCTCTTTCCCTGGTGCAATTACACCTCTTTTGTGGGTGCAGTTAGGAACTGTGATCTCCACTATGGAGTCATGTCTGTTTTTATTAATGCAGTGATCACGTTAACAGTCATGTCTGTTTTTATTAATGCAGTGATCACGTTCACAGTCATGTCTGTTTTTATTAATGCAGTGATCACGTTAACAGTCATGTCTGTTTTTATTAATGCAGTGATCACGTTAACAGTCTCTCTCTCATGTCTCTCTTAAAAAAAGTCTTTAATGATGCTTGAACTTTAAAAAATGTACTGTCCTTTAAAATGAAACGTTTCAATACTCCTTTATATTAAATAAAATAGTACAATACAAAAAAATAAAGAACTTTATGAACTGAAGGCACTTTTAAAATTAATTTCATACAATTTCATCAAAAATATTCACATTCAAAAAGCATCAATTTTTTATGCTTCTCTTCCTCAAACTGGAATCAGTCTCTTTAAAATCAGGGGTAATTTTAGGATTTATGTTATATGTATTGTATTATTGCACTTTACATGGCACAGAGTTTACCTGTGAAATTAATGAACTCTCCAAATAAAAAATTAGACCCATCCACAGTAGCTGTTCCACAAATAGGGCAGACTGGGTGAAGGAATCAAACGCACCCTTCCCTATGCTATGTGTGTTTTTGCAGCAGCTGACAGCTCTGAGTGAATGAGTCTGAAGAAAAACAGTGAAATCATGTCTCCTATTGAGACCCTCAGAACTAAACTGAACACTTTAAAATAAACAACAACCTGTTGGAGAAAAATACTTTAACGCGTTGGAGCCAATGACTGTATATAGAATGTATATAGACTGTATATATGTATATGTATATGTATATGTATATGTATATATACTGTATATAGACTGTATATCATTATACAGTCTATGGTTGGAGCTGATAGTTTGGCTAGTCAGCTCATTAGGCCACGTGAACGTCAGCTGATGAGGGTGATTGGAAGTTGAGGTTCTCCTGAGCTCTGATACAGAGACGTTATGTCGAAGCAGCCAAACATGCTGAATCGGAAGATTAGATGCTGCTTTGTTGTAGTTTTGATCGTACAACATTACAGAACGTCAGTCAGTTATGTACATTTGTTTCCCAGGACAGTGGCCTCCTGTGCCTCTGTGCACGCAGCTCATGCTTCTCACATTGCACTTCTTACGAGATATTTCTGCGGTAATCGTGACGTCTAAAAATTGTTACTAATATAACAGTATAAAAGCATGAAAAAACCCCCCAAAAATTGATTGATATAAAAAAAAGAAAACGAAACGTTTTGCTTCTGATGAGGAAACTCAACAACCTGATAGCATTCAGCTCCTCTGTGGATAACACCTTAATGCAGGGCTATTCCAGTTTAAGCTAAGTGCATGGGCTGGGCCAGACATTTTTAGCAGACAGTGAGCAAAGTTAACCATTTAAATGAAAAAAATAGCTAAGACAACAAACAAATTGTTTATTAATGTATTGCCACATCCAAAAGGGCTCGGTGTCTTCAGACATGTTCATCTTCCAGCTCTACAGTAGTGATGGGCAAATCAGTTCTTTTTAGAGAATCGAATCATTAGAATCAGCTCAGTAACATAAGCTTAACATAAGCATAAACATCTAGTTAAATAAGCTGAACAGATGTGCAAAAAGAGCATGCAGTGCAAAATATAAAATATTAATAAAATAGACTATATCTCTGTACATTAGACACAGTACAACATTATAATTATCAACTTTAAAGTATAAAAATATTAACAAAAAGTGTACAGAGTGTTTGATATTTATACGTTATATAAATTTCAGGACCAGTCAAGGGCTTTACTCCGTTCTGAGTCTCTCTGTCTCTGTCAGCTCGCGATTCGTTCACGTACTAGATGTACGCGTCTTCAGTACATTCAGTACGTTCAGTACAAATCACTGACACAGAGCTTCAGTTCAGTCCGTGATTCGTTCACGTCATTCTGTACGTTCAGTACGTTCAGTTCGTTCAGCTTGTTCATTACTTGTCAGTCCATGCAGGGTTAAAACAACTATTTCCGTCACTGACTTATTCTGTTTAGGGAAGATGAAAACATGCTCTTTTTGCTTGTACAGAACTGTTAATGTCAAGTTTTCAAACATGCATCCTCAATGACACATAGCATTGTGGGTTAATTGTTTGGTTACAATAAGTGTTACACTCAGTGTTTGTAATACTGTTGGAATTTTTGCAAGTGTTTGTCAGTGTTAGTTTTTCTAGCTGGACCCAAGCCACAATTACTGATCAGTTGCTCTCAGGCCACTCAAGGGTTGCTTTTGGGCCGCAAATGGCCCCGCGGGCCACTGATTGAATAGGGCTGCCTTAATGCAACATCTGGCATCTAAGTGAATGCAAAGATACCTAACAGTACGCAGCACAGCCCTGTCTTGAGCATATTTTGGCAAAAGCGTAGACTTCAGATATGCAATGAAAACAACTCTTTCATGTCTGTTGGGAAATATATCATCTTATGTAGGCTTTCACTCAAAAATTTCATGGCATCAAAAGCATAATGAAGTGGCATCACAGAAACATTGCCCCACTTGTTTCAGAGAAACAGTCAGGTGAAATCACCTCTGTGGATTCCAGAAGAGATCACACAGAAAAAATCCCCAAACATATATTTCCCCCTGCAGCTCTCCCTGCTCACTGAGTCTGGGTTAGTGGGTTATTGTATGTTAATGAGTCTGACATCTTTTGTTTGAGAGGGCTGTCATTGGCTGCTGTGTGTGTGTGTGTGTCTGTCTGTGTGTCTGTGTGTGTGTGTGTGTGTCTCTGTGTGTCTGTGTGTGTGTGTGTGTGTGTGTGTGTGTGTGTGTGTGTGTGTGTGTGTGTGTGTGTGTGTGTCTGTCTGTGTCTGTGTGTATGTCTGTGTGTATGTCTGTGTGTGTCTGTGTGTCTGTGTGTCTGTGTGTGTGTCTATGTGCATGTTTGTGTGTATGTCTGTGTGTCTGTGTGTGTGTGGGAGGGATACAGCTCAGACTTGAATCTGACTCTGCAGAGTTAAAGAGTCACAGTCTTGTCTTGAAGTATTTGATGGTTGATCCAAGTGACACGAACAACCAGCCAAAGAAAAGCTACAGAAGCTAAAAAGCAACAATCTTCATTCCAAGATGCTCAAATATGAGCAGAAATACATGTCCTTGGGTTCTTGTTATAGTAATAGTTATAACCGTTATTACCACCACAACCTGAACTCTCTGACCTGTATCATGTTAGCTTTACTTTTGCCTCCCGTTCAGCCCAAAGACATTAAAATCATTAACGCCATGACAGTCAGCTCAAACTGAGGTCCCAACAAAACTGTCCAACTGTTCAAACTGTCCAACTGTTTCAAAGGGGGCCACATTTAATTCTGTGAAAAGAACCAGCAGCTCTTACCTACATACAGTTGTGCTCATAAGTTGACATACCCCGGCAGAATTTATGATTTCTTGGCCATTTTTCAGATAATTTAAATGATAACACAAAAAAACTTTTATTTCCATCTTGGTTAGTGGTTGGGTGAAGCCATTTATTGTCAAACCACAGTTTAATTTTTTAAATCATAACAACAAATTTTGTTTTTCAAAATGACCCCAATTAAAAGTTTAAATCCCCCAGTTTTTAATACCCTGTATTGCCCCCTTTAAAATCAATGACAGCATGGGTCTTTTGTGGTAGTCAGGGATGAGGGTCTTTACTTTCTTAGACACTTAGAGTAGGGCTGAGCGACATGGCAAAAAAGGGTCACAATGATTTTTTTTTATTCTTTCATATCTAATCATGATTTTTATATCATTTTTAAACTGCCAGTTTAAGGAATCTGCATTAAAAACTAAAGAAACTAGAGATAAGTTCAACATTGTATTACCAAAGAAGATAACAGAGTAAAGTCTTTTACAGGTATGCGGGACCCAAAATTAAATAAATTGCCCCCTCGAGACTAATGAAGACTCAGCAAAATGTAACATCATCTTCAAACAGAACTTGTGCTGATCATCGTTTTTCTTGTCTTTGAATGATGCTCGTGCAGCAAGATAACTCGATTGATTGCTGATTTGGTGTGCTGGCTGCACTACCAGCAGTGGCTAAATTGCTAATGCCAAGTGTGCTGGTGGTAGTGACAGGCTGTGCAGACTCCACTCATATCTTCATGCTGTCTGCATAATCACTTGGGTATTACTTCTTCACATGAAATGACAGATTTGTTGTGTTGCCTTTTTTGAGGGCCCACACCGGCGATATACCTTGCACATCGGCTTATTTGCGCAGCATCGATTTGGAGATACCCAAACCACGGCCACACAACTGACGCTGAATAACTTTTTGTCTCTAAGATAGCCTCATCTTCAGGGGGCCATGACTCCATGTCATTATTGACATCTATTTTGTAGCCCTCAGCCCCATGTTTAGCTCCACATTTGGTCATTCTGTTTACTTCTGTGGCAACTTACAAACAAAAGTGGAGCAGGAAATGGTCAACTCTGATTGGCTGTTATCTCTCACATTACCGCCATCTTAAAGTACAACTGGACACTTTATGTGTGAACTCTGTCTTTGAGTAATTCCTGTAAATATCAGTTTGTGTGTGTCCTCAAACGTCCTTGATCCAACATTATGGATGGTTTTATGGCAGAATCAGGATGTGGATTTGATCAGGATTGTTTGACAGGATGTTTTAAAGACAGTTTTTGTCTTTTCTGCTTCATTTCATAAATTTATTCTAGTTTTGTGTCCTCTGATGTGGTTTGTAAACTCTCACACTCTCTCATGAGTTTGTGTGACAGGTGCTCACAAACACCACAAAAAGCTTATCATGGTACCACAACATGTCAGACAGGTGTGAAGATGAGAGTGAACCAAAGCAATACACGCACACACACACACACATACGCGCACTCACAAGCACTCACAGGCACTCACAGGCACATGTACACACAGTTTGTGTGTAGCTTCATGTGTCTTTTAGATTTGTTTCCGTCAGACAGCTTCATTTATGGTGTCATTCTCCCACTCTAAAGGTTTCAACACAAACAGACAAATGGCAGGGTTATGCAAGAGGGGAGGAGTTAGAGTTGTCCTCTTTCTCTTTCTCTCTCCCAAGTCCATTCTGTGAGTTCAGTTTTGTACTTCAGCCTTCCTCTTCAATGCACAGTCAGCTGCAGCAGCTGTGACATCATCAGCCTTAGGCCCGCCCTCTCTGTGCTGGTCTGGAATTCTGGGGGTTTTCCTCTACACGGCCACTTCCAGGAAGTGACTGAAAACAGAGCGAGCAATGGGGGGGTGAAACACAAAGACACAGTGAGAGGAGAGAACAGCAAGGCTATGCTGAAGTCTCTCTCTCTCTCTTTCTGGTCAGGTGAAAGTGAAACAGCTGCAGGCTTATTTTGTCGCTCATGTGTTTGGGCCTCGTCAGAGTGTCAGGACTTTTAACTCCTCAGACAGAGAGAAGAAAAATAAACAGAGGCAGGTCTGATACACACACACACACACACATGCACAAGAGTTTACACACATTGCCTCATAATGTGTTTAAACTCTTTATGCGCTAGAAAGCCTCTAACTTTGTGTTTGTTTGCAGGATGACTGAAGCTCAGTTCGTCTATGAAAATGATGTAAGTCTGACTTTTTTCTTCTTCAGCGAAACAATTTCAAGAGCTTAAACAGAGTGACAAACAGGTGATGACTCGACTTATCTTGTTGTAGCCTTCATCTACACTGCCTGGCCAAAAAAAAAAGTCGCCACCTGGATTTAACTAAGCAAATCGGTACGAGCCTCCTATTGGATAATCACTGCATGGGCGATTATCTTTCAGCTGGGAACAAGTTATTTAACCCCAACTGGTGCAATGAGTTGCTTCTCATTTCCTAAACAACCATGTTGAAAGACACATCCCGTGGTCGTGGAAAAGATGTTAGTCTGTTTGAGAAGGGTCAAATCATTGGCATCAAGCAGAGAAAACATCTAAGGAGACTGATGCAGGAACGACTAAAATTGGGTTAAGAACTGTCCAACACATTATTAAAACCTGGAAGGATAGTGGGGACCCATCGTCTTCCAGGAAGAAATGTGGCCGGAAAAAAGTCCTGAATGATGGTGATTGGCGATCACTTAAACGTGTGGTGAGATCAAATGGAAGAAAAACAACAGTAGAACTCAGGGCTATGTTTAATAGTGAAAGTAAGAGCATGAAAGTTACAGCAACAGTATGTTCTCAAAGAATGAGGTCAGCTGACTACCTGAATATACTGAATGAGCAGGTTAGTCCATCAATAGATTTTTTTCTTCTCTCATGGCACGGGCATATTCCAAGCTGACCATGCCAGGATTCATGGGGCTCAAATAGTGAAAGAGTGGTTCAGGGAGCATGAGACATCATTTTCACACATGGATTGGCCCCCACAGATTTCAGAGCTTAACCCCATTGAGAATCTTTGGGATGTTCTGGAGAAAACTTTGTGCAGCGGTCAGACTCTACCATCATCAATGCAAGATCTTGGTGAGAAATTAATGAAACACTGGATGGAAATAAATCTTGTGACATTGCAGAAGCTTATGGAAACAATGCCACAGCGAATGCGTGCCGTAATCAAAGCTAAAGGCTGTCCAACGAAATATTAGCGTGTATGACCTTTTTTTTGGCCAGACAGTGTATTTACCTTGTCCTGTCTTGACCACATTAAACAAGATACAAATCTGATTGAAACAAAGTTAAAACTTTTTTGGACCGATGAGGACTGAGGGCTGCTACTGAATAATATGAGTGAAGAGATCATCAGAGACTTCAGAGTTTGAGGAAAGTACGAAGCGGGATGCTCAGAGACTTCATTGCAAAGTCTCTGTGGAGATGTCTGCTCTCAGGGTTTTCTGCAGAGCTCTGCAGGGGACCAAGGAAGCATGTGTTGTTATTTTATACTGAACAGACTGCAGAACTCTGTCTGACAGACAAAGTCTACCAAAGGTCCCCATAATTTTACATCAAAACAAAAAGATTTACAGAATAATCAGAATCAGTCAAGCAGGTCCACAGATTATTCAAATGTTATCAGAAAAAACAACTGTTTTAAATGAGATAAAGTGAAACTGCTTTAAATGTCACTTCAGGGTAAGACACCGGGTGGGAAATTTTTTTTAATCAGCAGTTTTCCTGTAAATTCCTCCTCTGACATCATCACTATTTTAACCATCAAGCCCAATGGTTAAAACAGTTTGCGACAGCTTCAGGCTGAATGATTTTTTTGTTTTGTGTTTACCTGACACACCCACACATGGTTCATTTATTCCCCTGAGGATCAGTTGGATTTGAAGATATATATTTTGATCTGTTTGATTGATCAATCTGATGGATTGGTTGACTGCTGCAAAGGTCTGTTTTTGGTCCAACATTCAGTCACAACCTGACATGATGGATATATTTTTTCCTTTAGCTGCAGATGAACCTGATGCAGTACGACTACATTCCTCCAGTGGACATCAAGACTGAACCCTACATACCTGAGACAGGTACCTAGATGCAAACACACATACACACACACCTTCCTGGTTCCCCTTCAATTCAGCGTCATTTATAACTCACTAACGCTTTTGATGCCTGTATGCCCACAGGCAGAGTATATCAGTGAGAAGAGAGATCTGTGTTTTTCTCTTACTAAAAGTATTTCTATGAATTATTAAGTAGTAACGGTGAACTCTGGAGCTGGATTGGCTGATAGACAAAGGACAGAAGAGCAGAAGAAAACTAATTGAGACAGTGACAGAGTACGAGCTAAAGGCTAAAAAGGGCCTAAGCTGTTTGTAATAATGGTCACTCCTGTCCACATGCAGCAGTTTTTCCTGCAGTGATCTGTTCAAACCTGAGAGTCTATCAATAAAATGAAGAGCCAGGTTACGTTTGCTCTGCTTGGTGAGGTTAGAGTTGGTAGTTGAGCACTGGTAGGACATAACCAGGTTTCACTAACGTAACACTTTACAGACATGTCTCAAAGCACTAGGCTGTGAGGAACACTGAAAAGCTGGAAGAGTCCCAGGGAGACTGAAAGAGTCCAAAGACTGGAAGAGGCCAGGAACTGGAAGAGTCACAGAGAGACTGGAAGAGTCCCAGAGAGACATCAGCAGGTTGAACAGGGACTCAGAGCTATGCCGTAGTTCATCTTGGTCTCATTATCAGGGAACTTTGACTGGAGGCTGTGGGATCTCAAATGGAGCAGCCTGCTCTTCCTCTAGACCTCAATCCCACCAATACCAGGGAAACCTCTGGGATCAGTGGGTCATGATGTAGAGGGTTCCCACCCCAGATCCCCAATGACCCTTGGGCCACCCTTCAAGAGAGGCCAGCGGACCAGCACACCATAAGTGGATTTGGGAACAGTACTACTTGCAGTAGTAAAAGTTGTAGTCTTCTTAGGAGTCAAATATGTGAGGAGCTCCTCCTCAGTCTGAGCATGACTAGACTAGTGCCGGAAACATGTTCCCTTATATCACTCACAATTTTACATAAGTTCTTACCCTGAAGTCTGTCATGGTGTGATGTTTGAGGAAGTCTCCCGTGTCGCGGGAAAGCATGGCTGAAATGATGAATGCTTTCTCATTGATGAAAGGATATGAAGAAAGATTTCTCGGGGTCTCTGATTCAGTTATTTTCTGTCTCAGTCTTACCTGATAACTGGGCCTGGGATATTCCAGACCTTTCACCAGAACCAGATCAGATCGGAAATTAGAGACATCTTTTCAAAGTGACAGGTGGGGAATCACCTTCTGACAAGGTGCTAGAGTCTATCGGAAATAGTGTGTGCTGATTACTGATTCTGTACATGTTTATACCCCTGGGTGACAGGCAGGTGTTTTGACTTATAACTGGTATTAACTTCACGTTTTTCTTTGTTACAGCTCATGGTCCCTACATTCAAATCATCGAGGAGCCCAAACAGGTAAGAAAGAGGTCCATATCCTAGTTTAGCTCCAACACCTGACAGCAACACCCTATTTGATCCACTTGGATAAAGACATAACTGAGTTCTTGTTGGTCTGGTTGAGGAGGCAGAAGTCTGATGGTTGTTTTCATCATACCACATTTTGGCCTACAGGTGTTCTCAGATTCTTCTGGGCTCTGCATCTAAAACAACAGTGATATAAAACAGTGAGCAGAGCAAGTCTCTGAAACCTTTCAGTTTTATTATAGTTTAAAAAAGCATACAGACATGTGCTGACACAAGGATGTGAAAGAGACAGACTCAGGACACCAAAGGATAAAACACAATTCAAAAACAAAATACGGACCTGAGGGTATTCACACACTGCATAAACTAAACTCTACGCAGGTGTTCCAGTCTCATTTTGAGTAAAAGAAAAAAATATAGACTCAATCTGAGCCACATTAATCAGTCAAGTCCAAACAAATGTCTTATTTCAAGATTTAAAAAAACTAAAAAAGACAGAAATTAGGTCTGAATTCATTATAAAACTCTGCTGATGAGGGAAGAAAATTGAACTTGTTAAGTTTCTTTTATTAACTCCTTACACTCTACCAACTCTGGCCTTTTTACCATGCTATGTTTCAGAACTTATAATTGAAGAACCATAAGGTCAAATTCATCAGTGACACCTTATTTGAAAGATTAATGTCTCTAATTACAGAAAATATTATGTTTTAATACCAGGATAAATACAGCTGAAACACCTTTTTCCTGTTCATTTTTTATAACCAATTTTTGAGTATCATTTACTTCTAGATGCTTTAAGCCAGACACAAGAGATTAATCACATCTCTTCTACACCATATCATATACTCCTGGGTGAAATTTGGGCTTTCTAGGTAAAACCCTTTAGGAGTGATAGAGTTTTTAGTCCCAGGTGCCCAAACACAGCAGATGCTTTCTCATTTTCCACAGTCTAGTCTAAAAAACTATAATAAAATGACTCTTTAATCCAAACTATCTTTGCTGTTAAATTCTTTTTCATCTAAAAAATACTTTTAGTTTATTTAGGGATCATGAAGGTGCATTTTAGGGCGGTATTTTGTGTTCATTCAGTGTGGGTTTTGTGCCGTCAGGTTTTAGCGTCATTAAAGACCCGTCACTGACTCATTTGTTTGCTTGTTGTACGTGATTTGTACAGTCAGAAAGTTAAGTAGGATTTCCTTGTGTCTGAAGAAGTCCCCATTACTTTAAAATCGACCAGAGAATCATGTAGTGTGAACCAGGCTGTAGTCACAGCGAGAGAGGAAAGCAAAAAAAAGGCTGCACGCGGCGAGAAGAAGCGAGAAGTACGACAGCTTCAGTGACGACATTCTCTGACCAATGAGTGGCCGGCAGTCCATCAACATCACGTCTTTGTATCAGCTCAGCTCGCTTGGAACCAGGGTAGAGCAGGTACAAAAAACTGGCGTCTGACGCGTAGTACAGCGCCTGTGGAAACGCAACACAAACCATCGAGTAGTCGAGTAGAGTAAAGGCCAAGACGGGTCAGTGGAAAAGGGCCATAGTCTGACCACTTAGCGCAAACCAAACCAGCTGTATCAGGTCTCAGTTTCCTTCTTTTAGTCAACTTTGTTCTCTCTGTGAAAAGGCTTGCAAAAAATTGTGAAATTATAGCTCACAGATTGTACCTCTCCTGTGGTATTTAGTAAGAAACAGTGGAGAAGAAAAACTTGAAACTATCAGACAGAAACCCCAAGCTGAAACAGACTCATGTTGATTGGTACAGCCATCCTCCGCGTGCATGTTGTGATCTGAGAGAGGGCCCTGCAGAAAGCCAGATGTGGACAGAGACAAACAATATGGGAGGGAAAACATTCAGATTCATGGTTACAGTAGGATGATGTTAAAAGTATGTGTTCTTATTAAGCCAACAGCCTGATCTTGATGTTTAATATAGTTATAGCCAACAGCTCTCAGGACTTAAAATATATTGTGTTGTCAGGATTAAAAGTGTCAGCTGAAGCAGTCAGACTCTTCTCAGGTTAACACTGCTCTTGTATCAGTTATAACAATGTTACGTGAGCTGAGGAGGCCCACAGTCACCGAGGACTCTGACGAGCTCAGGCTGTCAGGGAGTGCAGGGTGCTTCTAAACCTTCACAAGCCCTCACAGAGTGCCCCCCATGCTGTAGACACCTATCCATCCTCAGACCACCAGGGACGCTGACTGTGAGCTGACAACAAACATTTCACTCCCTCTCCTCTCCAGGATCCAGGATGCATAGGCCACCATTTCCAAAAAGAAAACTGAGGTTTCAGTGTTCAACTTCAGCTCAGTTCATCTGAAACAAGTTCAGGACCATAGATTTCTCTGAGTTTCTGGGTCATACGTATGTCTGCTTTCCTTTTGGCATGACACAGTTTTAGCCGTGTTTGTTGATGCAGGGATGAGCTGTAACCACAGGAGGTGGTTTTCAGAGGAGACTTTGAACCCCTGTGGGTCCACCAGGTGTAAAAGTTTAAAAATGAACAAACTTTGAAATAAACTTTTGTCCTCTCTCTGTCCCCAGAGAGGTTTTCGATTCCGTTATGAGTGTGAGGGCCCATCCCATGGCGGGCTCCCAGGGGCCTCAAGTGAGAAGAACCGCAGAACCTACCCAACCGTGAGGGTGAGTAACATGGACAGCACCTCCTCAACAAGTCACTAATCTGTGTCTTGTCTTTCAGATTTAATGTGTCATTTTACTAAAACCAGTGATGTCATATCCCTACAGCTCCTGAATGAGTGGGCTGCTGTGCTCAGGTCTTCTTGGAATTAAACAACCAGCATTGAAGTTAAAAAGTTATATATCAGTAAGACCTATAAAAGAAGACACCAGCAGACTTCATCCAAGCTCTGAAAAAGTCAAAGAAGGCCTAAACCTCAGCTTAGAACAGCTTAGAACCAGAGACATGAGGGTCTGAATCAGGACTGATGAAGAGGATGATGAAGTGTTTTTAAAAAAACGTTCCCACTCTGCAGTGCAGGTAGAGAAAGAAATGAAGGATTTGTTCTCCAGCTGTGAATGTGTGACAGTGCTAGATTAATCTTGAGACAGACTCAGAATATTGGTTAGACTAATGTAGCAGATGTGGCTCAGTGGAGGGGTCATTGGGCCTCATTCACAAACAGGTTGTACCCATAAATTTTTGACACACAAGTTTGTGATCTATCTATATTTTTTTAATTGAATTTATTCTTACTCTGCAAACAAATCTAGAACCACCTCAGACCATCACAAACAATGAATGGTCAGCCTCTTATAGGACTGGAAATACATACTCTTTTAACTAAAAACTTGACATATTTAAACTACTTTCAGCAATAGAAAAAAAAGCCTTCAGTAGAATTCAATAATAAGAGCTGTGGATTGACTAAATGTATTAAATAATTATGAAATTGACACATTTTCACCATTATCATACTTATGATATTGAATCTTGAATTAAATACTTAGTTTACATTAAAAATATGATAATTTGCATATTCAAATGTCATGTTTTTATGTTAATTGAATCATCGACTGCTCTGATAAATAGTGCCGATAAATAACCACGAACTGAATGGAGACGTGAAATAATTTGCTTCTTCTCATGGCTTAACACATTTTCTGAGCAAATGATGCACACACAGCTTCACTCTTCACTCTTACATATTAATTCGTTCACAAAAATATCCAGCAGCCGTTTTAATGTGTCATTCAAGTTTTGGGTACCCAGTATGATCTCCCCCAAAGCACAGCTGATTATTTATCACCTCGTCGGTCAGTACGCAAGTCTGCAGACGAGACTTCTGGTGAGACACCAGCGGAGCAGGCTGTGTGGTTGACAATGTTTGCCGACAACGTAAACGTCGACGTCAATGGCTTCCCCTCTTGGTCCGCTAAACAGATGTCCTTGTGTAGATGAATTGAGGCGTGGCAATATGCTGATATCAGGTTGCGGGCACGCGCCTCTCGATTTAGAATACTTCTGATTCACTAATATATGCAAGGTGGTGAAAACAAAAGTGGCTGGTACATGTGTGTCTTTAATCTGACAGGGATTTTGCATATTACCTTTTTTATGCAGGGAGTGGGAACGTATCTATTTTATTTGTAAATGAGGCCCATCGTCCCTTTTGCAAGGTCCAAAGTTCAACTCCAGCTCCTGCTCCTGCTGTCACACCTGGAAGTGTCAGTGAATGTGTATGAATGAAATTAACTGATGGTCCCTCGCTGTATCAGTCTGATATCAGTGTGACCCCACTCGCAGAAAACCTGACCCTTTCATGGCTGTGAATATGACCTCATCGTTTTTTTGAAATATGAAGTTGAAGAGGATCTCCATGCTACTATCATCTCAGTGATAGTTTCTGTTCCTGTTTCTTTCTGCGCTCAGTGGTCTAAATCCTTTTCTGTGCTCTGCTTTCAGATTAATAACTACGTGGGTCACGCCCGGGTGGAGGTCCAGCTCGTGACCCACTCTGACCCTCCCAGGGTCCACGCTCATAGTCTGGTGGGACGTCACTGCACCGAAAGCGGCACCTGCACGCTAGACGTGGGCCCCAATGACCTCACAGCCTCGTCAGTATCCAATTAGATTGCAGCTCCTTTTCCTAATGCTTGGTCCCAAATCTTCACAGCAAATAGAAACACACACATATTAATAAAATAAGGTTTACCAAAATCAGGTTTATCAGTCCTCTACAGTAGACATGAAATAAAATCATCAGGTGACAAAGACAATTAAAATTAAAGCCGCAAGCGGCGATTCACGGGCCCTCTCGCGCGGCTATCCTGTCCTTGCTGACCCTGTCGTCGCTCGGGCCCTAACAAGTCAAAGGGAAGCACCTGACTCCTTCGAGCTAACAGGATGTACAGTCATGGACCCCTGGGATTTTTCTAGAAAATATACCATTTCTCCCAGAAATTATTGCAATTACAAATGTTTTTGGTATGTTCTTGGGGATGTGCATTGGAAAAAGCCAAAATTGACACAGTTTTACACAAAACACAAAAACTGGGCTGGACAAAATTGCTGACATCCTCAATACAACTCAATATTTGGTTGCACACCCTTTGGAAGAAATAACTGAAACCAGTCACTGCCTATAATCATCAACAAGTTTCTTACACCTCTCATTTGGAATTTTGGACCACTCTTCTTTAGCAAACTGCTCCAGGTCTCTCAGATTTAAAGGCTGCCTTCTTGCAACAGCAATTTTGAGAACTCTCCATAGTTGCTCAATGGGATTTAGATCCGGACTCATTGATGGCCACTTCAGAACTCTCCAGCACTTTGTCCCAGTCATTTCTTGGTGCTTTTTTAGGATTTTTTTTGGTCATTGTCCCGCTGGAACACCCGTGACCTCTGACACAGACCCAGCTTTGTGATCCGAGGCCCTTCATTACAGACCAAAAGATTTCGATAATCTCCAGATTTCATGAGTCCTTCACACTGTCAAAGCCCCCAGAGCCAGAGGCAGCAAAACAACCCCAAAACATCATTGAACCTCCACCATGTTTGACTGTAGACACTGTGTTCTTTTCTTTGTAGACCTCATTCTGTTTTCTGTAAACAGTAGAATGACTTACTTTTCCAAAAAGCTCTACTTTAGTCTCATCTGTCCACAAAACGACTGAGGATTACTCAGGTACATTTTTGGAAACTGCAGTCTGTTTTTTTTATGTCTCTTAGTCAGCAGTGGGGTTCACCTCACACCTCCGGTCTCCTGCCATTGCACTTCTTCTTATACAGATGATGACGTTTGGTCAGAGCTGACACTTCTGCACCCTGTGTCTGCAGGACAGCTTAGATTTGTGTGGAAGTTGTCTGAGGATGTTTATCCACTTTTCAAACCATCCTGTGTTGCATTATTTTATCAATTTTTCTCTTCAGTCTTCGTCCAGGGAGATCAGCCACAGCTCCATGGGTTATAAACTTCTTGATTATATTAGGCACAGTAGACAAAGGAACTTCTAGATCTCTGGAGATGGTCCTGTAACTTTGAGATTAAACACATTTTTCAACAATTTTGCATCTTAAGTCCTCAGACACTCCTCAGCTCTTCTTTCTCTTCTCCATTCTTGGTGTGACACACAAAGGCAACAACACAAAGGTTGAGTCAACTTTTATACATTCTAACTGGTGTCAGGTGTGATTTCTATATTACCAGCACCTGTTACTTGCCACAATTGAGTTTAAACAAACATCACCTGCTTGAAATTAAATGATGTACCCACAGTTCTAAAATGGTGCATACAAATTTGTCCGGCCCATTTTTTGTGTTTTTTGTAAAATTGTGTCAGTTAGGTCATTTTTCTTCTTCATGGACACAAAAAGAAAGAGAAAGTAAAGGGAGAAGGTTTGGATATTTTAGTTTGTCAGAAGGGTGGTGTGATGGTTGCCTAAAAGTAGTCTAAAAAGGAAGTAAGGGCATTAATATTCAGCTCTAGACCAGATCTCAGTGTGCCTGCTGACACATCTTGTGACCCATCTGTGACAGGTGGTTTCATGTAAGTTAGGAAGTAAGGTTACTTTCATTGTGAAAGTTTTAAATACAGATGACTGAAATTAATTCAAACAAAGTAATTCCTTTTTTTCATTAAAAGAGATTAAAAGAGGATCAATCCTGAGACTGTCTTTTTTCTTAACAAGACTTCAAACTTGGGGCTCATCGTGTATTCAGGGTCAACCTTCACTTCACTTAGAGCACTGTTACTAACAGACAGTTTTACACAGGTTTTAAAGCTACAGTGATATGTTACCCATAACAAGTGTGTTGTACAGCATGGCTGACCTCTGACCTCACTTTCTATAGCTTCAGTAACCTGGGGATCCTCCATGTGACCAAGAAAGGAGTGGTGGACGTCCTGAGCAGGAGGCTGAAGGAGGAGAGGAGGAGGCAGAGAGGAGCCCACTATCACCTGTCAGGTAAACAAACAAACAAACAAACACACACACACGCACATATAGAAACTGGGTCAGGGAGGGACCCTAAATATCAAAAACTAAAATAATTAGTCCTCACAATTTCAGGAAAATTAGACCCTCTTAAGCTAAAAACTCTGCCAGAATGTTTCTTATGATATTTTTTCGAAACTAGTCTGTCAGTGATGCAACAACTATTAAACTAATAAGATTATCTTTTCAAAAGTCTTAGATGCAAAGCCACTAACCCACCGATCAGTGCTGCGACCTCACAGCAAGAAGTGTAAGGTTGTCTGTCTCTGTGTGCCCAGACTGGTGACCAGTCCAAGGTGTCTCATTCTAAGGGTGGTGTCAGACTGTCCATTTACTTCCATCTACCCAAGCACAATTTTGTTTATATCCATCTTTATTTATCTCGTTCTCTTGTTATGAAGTCTGACCTGCTTTTGACAACAGATAGAAACCAGTTTTACGGTTAACTGCAGCTTATTGTCAAGGATGCAGGGCTGAAATACTCACCAATGTGTACTGTCTCTCTATATGATTTAATAAATAATTAGATAAATACATAACAAACAAACTAGGACAGGGAGGAGCCAACTATCACCTGACAAGTTCCCAAACAAATCAATGAATAAACAAAAAAACAGATAGACGAACCAATAAATGAACAAACAGATTTAAAAAAGGCGAATGACACCAGGATCCAAAAGTGGCCTTTGGTATGCCATTGATCACCCAGGAGCATGTACAGTTTTGCCCAAAAGTTTACACCCCCCAGCAGAATCTCTGATTTTTTGGCCTTTTCTCAGAAAATATGAATGGTAACACAAAAACCTGTCTATCACTCATGGTTAGAGGTTTGGTGAAGACATTTATTGAAAAAAAATAGTTTACTCTTTTTGAATCATCATGACCATGTCTCTTTTTCCTCTTCCTCTCTTCCTCCTCTCTTCTTCCCCTCCTTACAGACTCTGAGGAGAACTCCATCCTAAAGGAGGCAAAGGAGCTGGGGAAGGTGATGGACCTGAACATCGTCAGGTTAAAGTTCACTGCCTACCTTCAAGACAGCAACGGGAGCTTCACCAGAGCGCTCAAACCGGTGGTCTCAAACCCCATCTATGACAGCAGTTAGTTCCAGTCTTGATCAACTTTAGAAACTCACATCTGAGGGCTATGATGAGATGAAAACAGTTTTTGTTAACAGTCTGAAGGACTCTTTGTCAGGTCAACTAAAACAAGATTTGTGCCTCACAGCTAATGAGTTTTATTGTTTCTTGTCTCGTAATATCTTAAATAAGACAAAGCTACCAGGCTCACCAGACTGAGGGCTCGTTTAAATGTGAGCTAGTGAAGTCCTATCAGCTGGTGTGAATCAAAGTGAGCCTTCTTCACTGCAAAAAGTTCAATCTAAGTGTTATTATGTGTTATTTGTAGAAAAGAATGTCTTATTTTTCTTGATTTGAGCCACATTCGCCAGACCAGGTCATAATAATGTCTCAATTCAAGATATTTAAGGAAAAAAAATGAGGTCTGAATTGCTTGCAACAAGTCAAAAAATCTGCCAATGGGATAAGAAAAATTCACTTGCAAAGTTCTTGAAATTAGAAAGATGTCTCAATACAAGAAACTCGCAGATTTTTTTGGACTTGTTACAAACAATTCAGACCTCATTTTTGTCTTTAAATAACTTGAAATAAGACATTTTCCTGGACTTATCAGTTGGATGTAGGTCATATCAAGAATAGTAGGACAATTTTTTTACTAAAAATAAGACATTCTGACTTGCTTTCATTTGTGTGTTAATGGTTACAGTCTTGAGCCCTGTATGTCCTTTGCTCTGGCCTCAGCTGCAGTGAGCAGACACAGAGTAACAGGCCGTCAGAGATGACTGAATCATAAACCAGTCTGTGTCTAACCCCCAGAATCACCAAATGCCTCCAACCTGAAAATCTCTCGGATGGATAAAACGTGCGGCTCAGTGCTCGGAGGGGACGAAATTTTCCTGCTGTGTGACAAAGTCCAGAAAGGTGAGAACTTTTTGGACACTGTCACTGTACACCATGGAGGCTCCGGTTTAAAGGGAGGAGTTTAAAGAGTGAAGCTGAGGAGATCTTCACCCTCACACAGGGCACCTGAGAATTGAAACTGGAATCCTAACAATCAGAGAGATGTCAGCTTTTATTGACGCTCTCATAAATCAGGAGGGTGTTCATTATTATGAAAACCCAACTTAAAGTCATTTCTAACTTTGTTGTTCATTTAAAGATCATTTCTTTAAAACAGACGTACATCAGGTCCCTGATCCAGTCGCAGTGTTTCTCAGCTTTTAAACTGATCCTAGTTTTCACATCTTAAGTTAATTACTGCTTATTATGTTATGGTTTGAATTTTAACACATAATATCTTTTTTATCATGTCAAAAAAGTTTTTATTCTTTTATATTTTGTTAATTGAACTGTGTCAAAACTCAAGCTCATTCTCACTGTTCCCTGTGCTCTGTCTCAGACGACATCGAGATCCGATTTTATGAAGAGGACGAGGAGGGAGGCTGGGAGGCATACGGGGACTTTTCACCCACAGATGTTCACAAACAGGTTTGCAGTCATTCTGTGTGTGTGTGTGTGTGTGTGTGTGTGTGTGTGTGAGAGAGAGAGAGAGAGATAATTGTAATGTCTGACCTTTGTGCATAAGTCTCAGCAGATGTCAGTCTGACATGAGTCTGGCTCTGTCCATTGCTTCTGCCCATTAAAAAGAAGTTGTTCCTCTCCATTGTAATTTACTAAATGCTGTTAAGTGCTGTACTCATGGTGGATTAAGATGAGATCAGACTTCTTGTCTTGTTTTGATGTTGGGTCTCTTTTCCTTCAAATGCAAAGTATGCAGGAATTTTCATCAAGTTTTGTTTGTTTACACACAACATCCAAACTGGGCTCTTCCTGTGTGGCTCAGTACCAGCTGCAGCGCATTCTCACTTCCACTGCTCGTAGCAAATAGCATTGCTAGCAGTTGTAGCTTTGTGAACACACCCTGGACCAGGGGTTCCCAAACTTTTCCACCCGTGACCCCCAAAATTGCAGTGTTAGAGACTGGCGACCCCCTGCTGTGGTACAACACGAATGGGCCAATCCAAAAACAGACAAAAACAAACAAACCCCCCCGAGGATACTTAATTTAACCGATCAGTTGTAAATTCACAGACTAATGTGCACTTTGCTGTGTTCACTGTATCAAACTTCAACAAAGAAATGTGAAAAACAGATTAAACATTTTCTGTTTGCATAATTTTATATTATCTTTAACCCCTATTTTTGCTTTTATTCTTACAATAATGGATAAAATGTGGAATTGTTCATGGTTTTCGATTTTGGGACACATTCCACGACCCCCGATCCATGTCTCGCGACCCCCCAAAGGGTCCCGACCCCCACTTTGGGAACCACTGCCCTAGACTATAAAAAACAGCCCTGTGAGCACCTGCAGCATCACGTGAGAGAAACTCAAGAGCTGTATACCTGACTTCCTGCAGGTAAATGAGGTATCCTGCACTAGGCGCTCTGTGATTGGCTGGTCACCACACATGACCACTCCTACTCTCCACCCAGAAACATCCCAGGTCAACCAAAACATCAATATAACGAACAGAGGAGCTCTGTGAATGAGTGAGTGAGTGAGTGAGTGTGGGAGGGAGGGGGGCAAACACAGACACTGACACACATGAATAGAGGCCCATCGATGACCAAAGAGCAGGATTATTCCTGCAAAAGTTAACATTTTATTTTTAGGAAAATCCTGCATACTCTGCCTTAACTCATCGATGATCTCATAAATAATGGGACATTTAATGAGGTCCCCAGACTGAACAAACTGAATTTAACAGGAAACTTAAAGCTTTGTGTGCTTTAGCAAACCTTCTTTTCTCTAACTTTGTGCAAAATAAACACAAACAAAAACAACAGTGTTCTTTTTTTTAAATGTTTCCAACACAAGTAAACACCCTGTAGAGTCTGTCAGGGTTTTTTCTGTGGACTTAAATGCTCTTCTGGATAATTAGAAATATTGGCTACAAGTTATTTTGAGATTCACAGTTGAGACCAAAATTGAGTTCACTCCCCCTCTCAGTTTATTTCAGTCATCATTTATGTCAGACCAAAGGACTGTTCCAATGAACCCAAGATTATAATAATTCCTGTTTGAATGTTGACTGTCTCACAGTGTGTCCACTTCCCATCTCCCCTCTCTCCAGTACGCCATTGTGTTTAAAACACCACCATACCACAGCTCAGAAATTGAACGGCCCGTCAACGTTTTCCTGCAGCTGAAGAGGAAAAAGGCTGGGGACAGTAGTGACCCCAAACAGTTCACCTACATCCCACAAGTGCAAGGTAAGTATCTACCTGTTAAGGTAAACACACCTGCATCCCAAAGAAAGACAGGGCAGTTTCATTTATTACTCACATTTACCAAAGATTCAGTGAAATTCTCTCTATAAATCGCCATGAGGAGAGAGAGAGACTATGTGTGTGGGTGTGTGTGTGTGTGTGTGTGTGTGTGTGTGTGTGTGTTAGTGTGTGAGAATGACACAAATGAAGCCGTCTGACGGAAACAAATCTAAAGCACACATGCAGCTATACACAAACTGTGTGTACGTGTGCATGTGAGTGCTTGTGAGTGCTTGTGTGTGTGTTAGTGTGTGTGTTTGTGTGTGTACATGGTGCTTAAGGTCACAGTGTTTGGGGTTTTCCTCAGCGGAAATAGTTGGTATACAAAGGTGTGAAGCTGCAGGAGGTTGATAAAAGCAAACCATGAAGGGAATTTCAAAACCATCAAGAGCAAGATAATGTTGGCCTCTCAAACAGACTCACACTTTGGTGGTTTCTCTCATGTTTTTACCCTTCTACGCTCTCATCACCATCCATCTCCTCTTTCAGACAGAGAGGAGGTTCTGAGGAAGAAGCAGAAGCCGCTGCCTCACTATGAGACTGGCTCCTGGAGAGGGGGAGGCGGACGAGGAGGGGGAGGAGGAGCTGGAGGTTACGGAGGCGGAGCAGGAGGAGCAGGAGGCGGTAAGCTTTCTGTTTTGGACAAGAAGAGTAAAGCAAACAGCTCTATCACATCAAATCCACGACTGTGTTGACATCTGCAGAGGGTTTCCAGATGCCTGAGTAGGATGCAGAACTTACAGATTGAGCAGACAGGAAGTCAGGCACAAAACAACATTAAAACAACTCCATGTTGTTTTTTCAGATCATGCAGATATTGGGATTGAGCTGTAGTCTGTCCAGGACTCTTAAATGTGGCTCATCAGGATTTCACCTCAGCTGTCCTGGATTTTAGTGTCATTGTTTCAGATCTTGAAGTGATGGATGAGGTCTTGCTTAAAAGAGGTCAGGTTGCTGGAAATGGTTTAGATCATGCTGTTTAAGGCTGGCATCAGCGTGCAGAGTGCACTGATCTTGCTATCAGTGTCGGCAGTCTTGCAGTCGATAGATTAAACTTTGCTGTAGATAACCTTAAACAACCTTTAAGGTGCTTGTCAACCACTGGAACTTTCTCCCAGAGCTACCTCCAGGAACTTTTGGGGCAGGGCCAGCAGGCTGAAGTCCTGGGGAATGCGTCCTAGTTTAGTTTGATACACACACATGAATGATTTCCTAATTAAGGATGTGGTCACACTGGCCAACCGTGCTGTGCTTGGGCACAATTCAGACGTAAAGTATGGCTTGATTGGCCAGTGTGACTGCAAGTAAACAGTGCTTAGGCACGGCCTACTTCCCCAGCTTGGCACGCTTTGCGGAGGCAGGCCAGGCCATGGCACACTTCATGCACCAGCATGTGGGAGCGGGCGCCGCGTGTACACGATGCATCATGCCTGACGTATGTTCGCCGCGACTACTCCTCTCAATAATTGTTTAAAATAATGGTGAGGTGTTAGAGGGCTGTGTTGGTCCAGAACAACTTAGCAGAAGCCAAAAAGTGAGTAAAGCTGTAACAATGTTCTACATGTTCCCTGATCTGCTGACCCTGATGAAACTGCGTCTTGTAAACAGATGCTTCACAGTGATGTCAGCGACCGTGCGTGTGCTGTAAACCATACTGAAGCCTGGTTCATGTTGTAGTAGTGTGACGGCCGGCCAGACTGTCCTTTGGGGAGAGCGGCGCTGCGGGGTGAATCGTACTTGAGTACAGCATGTTTCAAATAGCTGGCGTAACCGCGCCCTAGGGAACATTTGACATCCATGGGATAAACTTGTCTACTTTACTTAATATTTATTTCAAGCAACAACCAATTTTATATTGGGTTGCTTGAGTGATATTTTACTTTCACAGAAAGTTAACAGTTCCCATGATTCATTCAACAAAAAAATGCAAATTGTGTGTTGGAATTTGCAGTTTTGAGGCTGTCCAATCTCTTGAGGGTCAAGTTTGCCTTACAAAATTACCACTAGAATAAGTTTGTTTCTATTATTTTCAGAATTATTAGTTCAAAATAATCATTAAAACATGACAAATATGTTTGAAAAAACTATGTAAATGATTAATTTGCATAAAATAATTCACTTTGTATGTGTCTAAGAAATCTGTCAACTGTCACCCATTGAAAAAAAAATCATGAATCAGCAATGATTTGCTCTAAAGTCACATGACCCAAAGATCACAGCCTTTTTGGTGGGTACCTTGAAGAATGTTTGATATGGTTCAACTCTTCCTCATCAATATTTCTTGAAAATGTTTGGCTGTATATGGTATGCTTTAATTGTTGGTCAGCTGTTATCAACATTTTCCTGGGGACTTGCTTTGGATCAAAAAATGACCAAAATGCAAGGAAAATGAACAGAAATGTGAGCTGAGGTCAGGTGGTGACATTTTCAACAACATTTTCTGTAGTGAACACAAGGACTAAAAATGGAGAAAATTTTAATTGTGTTACAATCGCTACACAATCACTTTTACTGTAGAGAAATGTTTCTCTGTTTGCTCTGTCAGCTGTAATGCCATGTGTTTTCAGCTGTGTTGTTTATGATTTTTGTAACTTTTTTTTTAAACAGTAAAATAAATGATGGGGGGACTTTTCCAGAGAACTGAGTCTTAAATAATAACTCTAGATAAATAGTAACTCTGAATTTAATATAAAATGGATTCATGTGGAAAAAATTGTCACAACTTTTGTCTGTAACACAGTTCACAAAAAAATGAACCATTTTTTGTTGTAATTAAAACATTTAATAATTCACCAGAGATAAAGCTTGTCAATTAATGAATTCAGTAAATTCCATAAATGCAACGCAAACAAGTAGTATATTAACCCAAAAAAGCACATGATTTGCTCACTTTTTGGCACACCTGAAGTATGCCCTTAATTATAGAATCACTCGTATACATGTGTCATTATCTCCTCATCACATCAGTATTTAATGATGAGCTGTTTGCAAAAGCTGTTTGAGAAGGATTCATCTGAGGCTCATTTGCTAAGCTGAATCTCAGATGTTTTGTGGAATCTACTTGAGTTTTCAGCCTGTAGTGGAAATGCAGGCTAACAATGGGCCTCAGGAACCGGGTAGTTCCTGGATAGATGTTACCAGGAAGTAAGTGTTACGGGCTTTTCTATGGATGGTGGGGATCTTACTGATGATGTTTTAGATCATGTTGATGTCAGGGATTGTGACGCTTATGATGGATAGGCTTATGGTGCTGCTTAGTTTGGATATTGCTGTAGACGTTGCTGTAGATGTTTCAGATCTTGTTGTCAATGAAGGGTTGAAGAAAATGGGTCTTGATTTTGCTGTAGACAGTCAGAGTAATGGGTCTGTGGTTTTTGAACATCTAAAACTAGCATCATGCTTCAGTAGTTTGTAGTCATGTTTACACACAGTATGAGTTAACTATTATCTGTGCACTTTGTTCACATGCAGGATTCCAGTTCAACCAACAGATGAATGGAGGAGGAGGAGGTGCAGGAAATTTCTTCTCAGGAGGCTTCACAGGCTTTGGAGGAGGAGGAGGAGGAGGGGCTCAAATGACTGGCTCCACCCCTCAGACCCAGCAACAGACAGGAGGAGGACAGACAGAAAGACAAACAGAAGGACAGACAGGAGGACAGACAGGAGGACAGACAGAAAGACAAACAGAAAGACAAACAGAAAGACAGACAGGAGGACAGACAGGAGGACAGAGTGGCTTGGCACTCCAGCAGCAGGTCTTTAAGATTGGTAAGATGATGGAGCTGACATGCTGTCCAGGTCAGGCTCTGTAATTTGCCGGACTTTCTTTTTAACACTTTCCCTCTGTCTGTCTGTCCGTCTGTTTGCCTCTCTCTCTCTCTCTCTCTCTCTCTCTCTCTCTCTCTCTCTCTCTCTCTCTGTTGATGTTTCAGCTGCTGCTCTCCACAGTAGAGCCTCTCACAGTGCCAGACACACAGCTGCTGCTCTTCTTCAGTACTGCAGCACCGGAGATGCTCGCATCCTCCTGCAGATCCAGAAGCACCTGTGTGGGGTCCAAGATGGGAACGGAGACACGTGAGTTCGTTTATCTGGCTCAGATCACACCTGAATCAAAAAAACAATCTTTTTTAGACTTAACTGCCTCTATTTGAGCATTGTGTCTTATTGTTGCTCTTCTTACAAAAGGTGTTAAAGGGTTCATTCAGTGAGTGTGTTCACATGTTCTATCTGGGTTATGTGCCTGATCCTGGCTTTGAATCCATGCATACAGAGACACCTGCTCACTCACACACCTGTTAACATCAGAAAAACTTGACCCCCAGTCTCTGATTACTACGTCTGGTTTGTGGAGGCACATGTGATGTTTTTACAACAGGCTAGGGTCAGTCAGAAATCTGAGGACACAGGCCTTTGTTTATCAATCTTGGGTGACATTTGGCACAGATTTGGGTGTAAAAAAGAGCTTGTGATTTATGAAACATGCATACCAGGGCCAATTATGGCAGGTGCCTTATCACGTATTGATAAATCTGGTGGCTGAAAACAGTCAAAGTTTAAATACCACTCCCAATTATTCATCCTGCCTAACCCACAAAAATTACAACATAGAGGCATGGATACAGAAAAATAGGCAACCTCTCTGTGCTGGAGATTGACTCCATAGTAAAAAGTAGAAAGGAATGAAGCTGTTATTTGGCAGCAGGAAAACTAGAGTTGGCAAAGTCAGTAAAACCATGTCTGCAAGAAACCACTGCAACTGTCAGCAGCGTGGATGTGACAAAACAAACAACAGTTAAGGTCAAAACATGTTATTTATATATCTTTCATATTAAGTGATCAATCCGTGGTATCTCACTATTGGAAGCCCCAATATCATTAATTATTTCCGTTCAGGTCCCAAAACATGGAAAGATGTCTGTTAAAATGTTTGTCAGCTCTGAAAGAAGCTGCAGCCAGACTCCAGCCTGGACATGTCACAGACTGAGGAGTGAGTGGAGCACTTACCGGGTCTGCGTCAGTTTCAGGAATGTGACAGAGGAACACACAACTGTGTGGAGTGTAGATAAAACATTTTCAATATGTAGGACCGCTAACTTATTATCCTACACACTGGATTAATTAACTTTATTCATGGTCATTTTGTAGCCTGGCCAAGAAGTGAGTTGATTGTACACTATGACGCACAGGTAGACCAGAATGTTGTGGTTATCCATACTGTCAAACAAGCCCATTAGTTGTGATCCCATGTAAGTTGTCTTTTGTTATTAAATAGTCCACTTTTTCGTACACAGTTCAGATCTACAAAACCCAATTCCAATGAAGTTGGGACATTGTGTAAAATGTAAATAAAAACAGAATTCAGTGATTTGCAAATCCTTTTCAACTTAGTTCAGTTGATTCAGTTGACTACACAACAAAGACAAGTTATCTAATGTTTAAACTGCTAAACTTTATTGTTTTTGTGCAAATATTTGCTCATTTCGGAATGGATGCCTGCAGCATGTTTCAAAAACGCTGGGACAGGTTCATCTTTACCACTGTGCTACATCACCTTTGCTTCTAACAACACTCAGTAAGTGTTTGTGAACTGAGGGAATTCATTCTTGAACCTTTGGAGCTGGAATTCTTTCACATTCCTGTTGATGTATGACTTCAGTTGTTCAACAGTCCCAGAGTCTCCGTTGTCATATTTTGTACTTCATAAGGTGCCACACATTTTCAATTGGCAACAGGTCTGGACCGCAGGCAAGCCAGTCTAGTAGCTGCACTCTTTTACTACAAAGCCACGCTGTTGTAACAGGAGCAGAATGTGTCTTGGTTTCATTGTCTTGCTGAAATAATCAGGGACGTCCCTGAAAAAGACAAAGTGTCTTGGATGGCAGCAGATGTTGCTCCTAAACCTGTTTGTACCTTTCAGCATTAATGCTGCCTTCACTGCTGTGACAGTTACCCATGATGCCATGTGCACTAACACACCCCCATACCATCACAGATGCTGCTTTTGAACCTAACGTTGGTAACGATCTGGATGGTCTTTTTCCTCTTTTGCCCGGAGGACACCATGTCCATGATTCCCAAAAACAATTTGTAATGTGGACTTATCAGACTAAAGCAGACTTTTCCATTTTGCGTTGTCCGTTTCAAATGAGCTCTGGCCCGGGGAAGGCGGCGGCATTTCTGGATGTTGTTGATGTATGGCTTTGTCTTTGCATGGTAGAGTTTGAACTGTCACTTGTAGCTGTAGCAACAAACTGTTTTAACTAACAATGGTTTTCTGAAGTGTTCCTGAGCCCACGCGGTAAGATCCTTTACACAATGATGTCGGTTTTAATGCAGTGCTGCCCGAGGGGTCAAAGGTCACAGGCATTCAATGTTGGTTTTTGGCCCTGCCGTTTGCATGCAGAGATTTCTCCAGATTCTCTGAATCCTCTGATTATATTATAGACTGTAGATGATAAAATCCCTAAATTCCTTTCAATTGAAAGTTGAGAAACAGTGTTCTTAAACTGTTGGACAAGTTTTTCACGCAGATGTTCACAAAGTGGTGATCCTCATCCCATCTTTGCTTGTGAAGGACTGAGCCTTTTGGAGATGCTCCTGTTAAACCCAATCATGACACTCACCTGTTTCTAATGAACCTGTTCACCTGTGGAATGATCCAAACAGCTTTTCTTTGAGCATTCATCAACTTTCCCTGTCTTTTCTTGACCCTGTCCTAGCATTTTTTGAAACGTGTTGCAGGCATCCATTTCAAAATGAGCAAATAGTTGCACAAGAACAATAAAGTTTATTGGTTTAAACATTAAATATCTTGTCTTTGTGGTGTATTCAATTGAATATAGGTTGAAGAGGATATGCAAATCCTTGTATTCTGTTTTTATTTACATTTAACACAACGTCCAAACATCATTAGAATTAGGGTTTGTGAATATTAATCTGTGAATCTCTGTCTGTCCTCTAAAAATGCTCTGCACCCACATGATGCAATAGAGCTCTGCCACAGACTGATTTTTTCCCACTGCAACATGCCCCCCCATATGAAACTTGCATACACAAGCTCAGACTTGGCATGGGATTTGAGCGTACCCTCTGCCCATGCTCAGATTGATAAATACCGACATGGGTGTGGATATGAGCGTACACCCATTTTTTGGTCCTATGATAAATGAGGGCCAATGAGAGCACTGTGTCTTATCGTGGGCACTGAAAGGTTAAACATGAACAAGGAGATGAAGCTGATCCACTCCACTTCCCTCCACCAGGAAATGAGACTCATGTCAGTATGTCACCCCCACCAGCCCCCCAGCCCTTCATGTTTCAGTACCCTGCTTATTTCAGGGTTCATGGGGAAACATTTGGTTTCTCAAAGCAGGGATAAATGCTCATCCCCATACTCATTCAGAATCTTATCCTGATGTGTACACTCAAGCCAAACACACTCACTTTCTTTTTATTTTCCCACAGTCCTTTGCACCTCGCCATTATCCATCAGCAGACAAGTGTGATTCAACAGTTGATCCACACTCTGCTCAGCAGCCAACAGCAGAACATCCTCAACACAGCCAACCACCTCCGACAGGTAAATCACTTCACCTACCGTTTCACCAGGGGGTGAGAAGCAATCCACCAAAACCAACCACCAGAATCCTCCTTCAACCAGCTGTTAGTTCAGAGCTGACTCAGCACAGCTGTGTAAGATACCCAGAGAGGAAGAGAGGAAGCAAAATCATCCTCAACACAGCCATGAAAGAGCCACAGTGCAGCACAGAGAGCCCACTTCCTTCTAACTCACCTCATTCAACCACACCCAGTGGGTCCCCATCATGCCTGTTATTGTGAATCATACCAAACCATTGAGCAGAGAATTATGTTCACAGCTCCCCACTGTCTCACCTGGTAACATACTAATTAACTAATTAACTCAAACAAGCTCCAATGAGTCAGAAATCCATTGAAGTTAGTGTCATGCCATCCTGCAGCAGCCAAATTTTACAGCGGTCAATCTAAACCAGCTGACCTCCTCTCCTGTCTGCAGACGCCTCTCCATCTGGCAGTGATCACCCGACAAGTGAAGGTGGTGGAGGTGTTGCTGAGGGCGGGGGCAGACCCCAGTCTGGTGGACAAAGATGGACGCAGTCCCCTCCACCTGGCATCACTAGCTGGTGACCATACCACACTCCGTCCCCTGCTGGCCCACCTAGGGGATCTCCACAACCACCTGGTGAACACATCTGACTACCACGGTGAGAGGATCTATTCATGTTCTGCCAATCTGGACACACTATCCACTTACTCCTCCTTAGGGTGGTTTCTGTAAAAGTCACTTTCTGCGTGTGCTCAAAACTCTTTGTTCCATCATCACAGTGATGACATCAAAGCTCACCTGTCCCTCAGGTGTCTCTGTGCTAGATGATCAGTGCTCAGTTTTCTGCAGTTTTACATGCAACACAATAATCAGCAAATTCTGCTTCTGACCAAGGAAAATGTTCTCCATAAGGGGTGATATGGACTAAATATGTCAGGATGTTTTTATGACAGGATCAGGATCTGGATTTAATCAGGACTGCTTTTCAGATCCAGAATTTTTTAACCTCAAACAATATTTTTAGACCCAAATATTTCTGATCCTGCAGACTGATCCTTGTTTCTGCTTCATTTTAAACTTTAATCTGGTCTTGGGTCCTCTAATGTGCTTTTTGAACTCTCACATTTTCTCATCCTGAGAAAAACATTTATCTATTTCAAGACGTCAGCTGTAGGAGTTATTGAGTTTCTGCTGAATGTGTACATAGCTTTGATGAGGAGACCGTACCGGATAGACTTTGATTTAGTTTGTGACACTGACAGATCAAGGTTCATTTCACTCACTCACTCTGATCTGACTTCCATGTGCAGAACCACCTGCTCATCAGAAATCCTACACGCTGCTCAGTGCCCTCAGCTGTGTATGAATCCTGATGACAAACATCTAGTCTGCTCTCTATGTTTCAGGTCTCTATCCTCTCCACCTGGCCGTGAGGAGAGAGGGTGAGCGCTGCCTCCGTCTGCTGGTGGAAGGCGGAGCTAAAATCAATGCACAAGAGCAGAAGAGTGGAAACAGTGCCCTCCACCTTGCGGTCAGAGAAAACTTGTTCAAGGTGGCCTGCACGCTCATTACAGATGTAAGATACACACTCACACACACTCAAACACATGCATTGTGTGTACACTCATCCCTGAACTTGTGTGACTGAGTCTGTTTGTGCTGTTCTCAGTTAAAGGCTGACGTTAATGCCTGTACATTTGGAGGAAACACACCTCTGCACCTGGCTGCAAGTCTGGGCTCTCCTACACTCTGCTCCATGCTGATTGCTGCAGGTACACACAGACACACACGCACACACATACTGATGGTATGAATGTGTATGAGGAGGTAGAAGTGAAATGGATGGAGATGGTCTGTAAAAGAAGAGTGAACGTTGTAGAGTCACAGCAGAGAGCGCGACTCAGTCAGAGATTGTATCTCTTCATGAAGATGATCTTTGACCCTGTGGAACAATCTGAATCACTGCTATCTCATTGAAAATGTTCATCTCCATCTTCATTTTCAACCAAGTATGTTATTGCCTGTCTTTTTTACTTGTGAAAACCTTCATGAGCTGTTTGGTTTCTGGAGCCGTAGAGTTAGACACAAACAGCCTGTGGGTGTCATAAAAAAACCCCATACAGTTATGCTTTTTAACAAAAAACACCTAAAGCTGACTGTTTGTTCCAAAACAACCCATGACAGCTCTCAGCTTGTTTCTATTTATGTCAATACTTGTGGTTGTTATTGAACTCAGAGCTTTCAGGGAGGGTTGGAACACCTTCAGGTTTCAAGAAGAGATGAGACATTAAACTTTGTCTGTTGTTGTCCTGGAAACTCAAAACTAGGGCTGAAGAATGTGGAAAAACTATTCTAATTGTGATTATTCATACCTAATTTGCAATTATTTTTAGGTCCCCCATCTTATGTGTTGTTAATATCAGTGGTGTAAAGGAACAAAGTTTAAGTACTTCATTACAGTACTTAAGTAGGTTTCAGGAGTATCTATACTTTACTTGAGTTTCTATATTTGCTGCAACTTTCACATTTACTTCACTACATTAAAAATAAAAAAATGATCCTTTTACTCCGCTACATTTATATTGTCAACATCGTTACTTGCTACTAAATAAAATGTGAATATAAATGACATTTATTTTCACATTTTAGTTTGTAGAGGACCATGCGTGTTCTCGCACGAATATCTGGTGCTCTCGAATGAAGCTGAGGCTCATCACACTAAGACCACATATGCAGCTTGCGAATGATCCTCAGAGTCTACAACCAATAGCATAATGAAAGCAGTTTGGTCCACTGGCAATTGTGAGGATACCACCACACCACCTGCTCGTCGTGCTTCAGACAAAGACGAACACTCGTGGTCATATCTGAAAAGCATTAGTGCTGACTTTTCAGAAATCAGCATCTCTACATATTATCTACACTCTACACTTATCTAAAATTTACTCAAACAAATACCTATAAATGGCAAAATCAGAGTCTTTGAAAAATTTGCAGTGGCACCTCATTTTTTCCAGAGCTGTATTTTTATCATCATTTTGAATTTGAATACATATACACGAGAAAGAAAAAAAGGAATTTTGTAAAAAAAAAAAAAAAAAAAAAAATCTACTAAAGAAACTGTTTGCAGGTACAGAAACATCTCCAAAAATAAGAATATCATGAGAAAGGAAAATACTTTTGGTTTCAGAGAGGTAAACCTAGATATTATATAGACTCATCGTACATAGAGTGAATTATTTCAAGCCTTTATTTCTTAAAGTGTTGATGATTATGGCTTCCAGAGAATGAAAACCCAAAATTCAAAGTCTCAGAAAAAAGGAGAAGTACACTAGATCAATTTAAGAAAATGATATTTTGATTGATATTGTGATTTAATCCAATTTGCAATTAATTGCCCAGCTCTTCATCTTTCCTTAGTTTTCTCATGCCTTCAGGAGAGAAAACAACTGTGACTTTGCAGCACAATGAATAAAAACCACATATAAACCAAATTCAGAGACACACAAAGAGTAGAATGGAGAAAAAGATAAAAATGGACGTCAGAGTCTGACATCGGGCTCAGACCCACCAGGACTCAAACCCGAACTTCCTAAGAGAAGCTGCTCACAGAAACACCTCCTGGGTTTATTCTGATACTTGTGTGTCAGGGATCTGGCCAGGGCAGAAAAGACAACAAAAACATAGTTAAATCAAGAAGTATGCATTCATATTCTTCTAATAAATCATGGTTGAAAAATTTTGGATCACTAACTGTTTGACAGTTGAATGTTCAGTAAGACTTTTGACTTGATTCAAATCTGCAAACAGACCTCTGAAACTCATGGCTGATCCGTTCCTGAAAGCTGCCAACTGTTTTTTCTGAATGAAAAACAAACTGGGAATAAATCAGCTGGTGGAAGCTGCTTGAAGCTGGTCAAGGCTGCGAATCTATAACTGTTCATTAAAAGATATCATACAACTTTTCTCTAGGCGCCGATAAGAACATGGAAAACGACGAGCCCCTCTTCTTCACCTCCTCCTCAGACGAAGAAGATGAACCAATCGCAGAAGAGATCAAAGACAGAGCGTCTGCCTCTAAGCAAGTCAACCCTCGCAAGAGACCTGCTGGAGGCCACACCCCCCTGGACCTGGCCAGGTGCCAAAAGGTAAGCTGTGGCTCAGTGGTGGAGTGGGTCATCCCCCACTCAGCCACTTATGTAAAGTAAAGGATTCTATCCTTCCATGGAGCTTATGGCCTTGTCAGCCTCCTGTCTCCTCATACCACCCCCTCATCCTGTCCCCATGTGACCTCAGGTGAGGAACCTGCTGAGTGGCAGAGAGAGTGTGAAGTCCAGTCGTCAGAGCAGTAAGAAGATGAAGCAGAGCACCACTGATGGTGAGTCCAAAACAGCCCTGAAGGTGGCGCTTAGTGTACAGATCAATGAGAGGGAAGCCGATGAAGGATGAGAAAGTCAGGCCTGGAGTCCTTACTCTGAGCCCCCCCTCTCTGTTCTGCAGAAGCGGATGCCACAGGCCTGGATGAGGACACTCTGTCCCGGCTGGTGGAGGTGTTGAGCATTGGAGACGTCTCCTGGAAGAAGCTGGCGGAGAAGCTTGGGATGATGACATTGACCCACCTTTATATGGACAGTCCCACGCCGTGTCAGCAGCTTCTGCAGCACTACAAGGTAACACAAGCGCCAAGAATCCTGGGAAATCAAAGGAGGTGTACAGGGAGTGTAAATACCACTGATCATTGAACACACAGAGAAATACAAATACAACACCTCTAATGTGCGTGTGTGTGTGTGTGTGTGTGTGTGTGTGTGTCCAGCTGGGTGGAGGTCCCGTTGAAGGTCTTCTTGAAGCTTTTCAGTCTCTTGGTCTGACAGAAGGCGTCAGACTGCTGAAGAATAGAGAGCTACTAGACGACAAACACAGCAGAGGTAACTCATTCACACTCATACTCTTACTCACACACTCACTCTAGCACGAGTGAAGACAGCTTCCTCATGATGAGTGTCTAGGTTTTAATCCCTTCGCCTATTTTTGAGGTAGTGGGATTTGAAGTGGGTGAAGGGGTTGTCTGGTTCTGATCCCAAAGTGTCACGGCCCCTGATGGTTATGTAACATTCATGGTTGTGTGACTCTTGTGTTTGTCCAGTCTGTCACACAGTCTAGTCACTGCAGGAGCTTGATTTGCCAACACAGTTGTCAATCATGGTGCTGTAGCCCTTTGTATGGAACCAAAGAACTAATCCAAACTGACAAACTCAGAGAGATGAACACCTGAACATGAATCAGCTCAGTAAAAAAAAGTGTTATAGCAAAAACTGTCAGTATCTGAGTTGGTCTTGAATTTTCTAGTTTGAACTGTGTTCTTTTCATGCCCTGCTTCTTAACTTCTGTGTTTCCATCCAAGCAGAGGCCACAGTTGACAGCGGCTTCAGCAGTCAGCCAATGGAAGAGGAGGAGTTGCCAGTGACCAATCAGTGATGAACAGGACATTAGCATGGCAAATTCATCTCAACCAACAGGAAGTGCTATAAAACTCTGCAGGAACCAGGACTCTGAAGAACTTTGCAGGGACCAGGTCTCCACTCAGGAGTCAAATCTTTAGCCTGAGGGACATTTTCTGCAGAATATTTGAGTCTTTGTTTAATGGACACAGCGCTGCATCGTGAACAAAGATCCACTCTTGCTGACAGGAGGACCTGCTCTGATTGTGTTCAAGATTGAAAGTTAAAAATGTTTTAAAACTTCTAAAGGTAAAAGACTTATAATTTGAAATGTATTTAAAATTTGTTTTCATCCTCAGTGTTTCGCTCTTATGATGAAATTTGAATGGTTTTAAATAATGTTTATCAAAGTTGACAAACTCAACTATAGGAACCACTCTTGTTGTAACAGTACAATTCGTGTCTGCAATCATCTGGTCTTCACCCGTTGTCACCTGGAAGTCACCCCCACTCACCAATCTTGAATGCAGCAGGTCCCAGCTGTTCCATCATCAGGGCAGGTGAACAGGGTTGAGAGGATACTCACCTGTCACCTGTTTCTCTTGGAAAAGTGTCTTAATGGAGGTCAAGAGGAAACAGTTCAGTGTTCTAGAGCTAGAGATCTGATTACATGTGTTTGGTAGATGTTACAGATGTTTTAAGAGTTTATGCTTCAGGATTGAGCCCAAGTTTCTGAGCTATAGTCTTTGTGCTCAGTGAAAGATGAAATACATTTTACATTTGTTCATGTGAGATATATGTTTTTAAACCTGGTCAGAATGCAGTCAGCTTATTTGTGTTTTTCAGAATAAAGTAAGTGCCTTTCACCTGATCTCTGAGTTTGTATGAATGTGTCCCTGAAACAGTGAGTGGGCTACTTTACCTTATCGCTCTCACTCAAGTGTTTTAGCATAGTCTCTCTGTGGTAGAGTCCCATTTAGAGTGTGTGTGCTCGTGTTTGTGAGCTGCTGGTTAGTCCCTTCCTCCTGCTGAACCTGTTGGCTGCTTTTGACACTGTCAACCATCAAATTCTCCTCTCTCCACATTCTCTGACCTTGGCAGAATGTTGAATGTTGTTGTTGACATTGAATTACTAGTTGTGGTTGGTTGTGGCTTTATAAATTAAATAGAATAAAAAAAGATGGCAGCACCCGTGGCCAACTGAACTTGAAGCACTTTGTCACACTTACTGAGGATTTCCCCCCAGTCTTAACTCTTGCTTGTGTTGTTGGTAGTTTCTATTGTAGACAGAATGCTCAGCAGTTCACGTTTGAATAAAATGACTCTCAGACTGTAGTTTGTTGATCTGTTTATTTTGTCTCTAAGCCTTCAGGACAGGTTTTATATCACTATGATAAAACTTCACAGGAAGTGGACAGTATGTACACAGATCAATTGGCAAGCTAGCAGCAGACATTCAGACCACAGCCAGGCCAGAATAACAAACAGAGAAAAATACTGGTTCACAGAAACTGGGTGGAGTCTGCTGAGGGGCAAATGAGCAGAATAAATACAGGAGTGTGAGGAGCTTCAGCTTTATTCTCAAATATCTAAAACAAAGTGCTCTAAACGCAGCGAGCAGCCAGACCATGGCCCAGCTACAGTATGGCTTCATTAAATCAGTCCAATTGTTATTTACAGGTTTGGACACAGACGACAAGCAAAAGCGGCCATGACAGTTCCTTTATGCTGTGTTACACTGCACAGTGCAACACACACACTCACTCTCTCACTCACACACACACACACACACACACACAGACACACTTCTTAAACTGATATCTGAGGAGTATAATAGACTCCGCCCCATCAAGGGCTGGGTCTCTGACGTCTATTTGTGTATCAGCATTGGATCGCTCAGTAAATCGTCCAGAGCATGAGACCAATGAGACCTTCACTATGATCTGCACACAGTCCAGCAGCTCTGAGGGAGAGCAACTGTTCACCTTCTCAGGTACAAACTGGATTGTGAACTTTAGGATGAAAGCCCACATACAGGCCAAGAAAGCAGAGCATGGAGACAGTAAAACTTATCATGACCAGAAAACACCCAGACCCAAGTAATAGAGGCACAGGAAGATGGGACAGTGAAGAGACTCAGTCTCTGTGTGAGAGGATCAGTCTCTGGAGGTAACATGGTCCATTCAAGCTGACCTTTACACAGTGGACCTGCAACACTCTGTTCGTCTGACTGCATGTCTCAAAAACTTCATCAGTCCTGCTGAAGGACTCAAACACTGTTTTGTGTATTGTTGGGTTGGGGTGGGGTGAGGGTGTGGGTAAACCAATCAGATCACTAGAGCTTCTCTTCTTACAGATCAATTACATGAACATCTGGTGCGCTTTCTTTCACTTCTCTCCAGCATGTCAAAAACAAAATGAACTCCATCTTATAATTGGCCATCCAGTCCAAGAGCTGGACAGAGGCAGTATGGGAAGGATGAGTGTCTGTGTTAAATCTGACAGTGGTGGTGGAGTCAGGTAATGGAATCTGTGTTAACTTGAATGGACAGAACGAAAGAACAGAGGAGAGACTGTGCGAACACTATACAAGTCAAAGTCCATTTACAGTTGATATCCAGCAGTGTGGATATGATCCCTTGCTTTTTTAAAGTGACTGTCCACAGCTGAGTGTGTGTCTCTGATTGCTTTCCTAAGGGCTTAACTCTGGTCCCAAAGTGTGCCTGTTAATCACAGAGTGTAAACTGCAGGGAGGATGTCCTATGTTGTCCTTTGTGGAGGTGATGTGTAAACAATGGTTCGGAGAAGCTGCTCAGTTTGATTTCTGTCTGTACCTCAGAGATGTGTCATTCCACGGCCCTTTTGTTTTTATCTCCAAATGTTTGTCCTCCTCAGACTTTCTTTTTCTGCAGGACACAAACAGAGAGATGGGCTCCAGCATAAAACCAGTCCAGCATGAAGAGCAGCACCAGACTCCCTTGCTCATTGAAGAGGATCCCTTTGTTCCCCAGAGAAAAACCTAAAGTCTTCTGGTTGCAGAAAAAACAGTCCCTCACTCAGAGACCACACGTTCCAGATTTCCTTCAGTGTTTCCAGGGAGTCTGGACACAGATGATTGTGAGGGATTAAAGTCTCCAGCTTCTGAGATTCAGACCCTCCACAAATCAGAGGAGCATTGTGTAAAATACAAACAAACTTGAAACTCTGAGTCTGTCTTTGTAAAGACAGAAGCAAAAGCACTGATCAAAGAAAAGAGTTGGTCCTTCTTCTAAGCCATTAAAAAAGTCACACTCAGCCTTTCTGCCGCCACCTGGTGACCATTTCTGTCAATACACCTGTTTTATCAAGTCTTTAGGGAGCATTATGATTCATAACGCCGAGTTATTTAATATAAAGAGGAAACTGTACTCTAAATACGAAAATTCCAGATAAAGTTTTCTGTATTTGAACTACATGAAATGTATTTGATGTAAATAACTGATTCAACAAAAATCAGTTTTTAGCATCAAACAGACCAAGGAAGGAGTGCTTTAGCACTCAAACAAGGATGAGGCGAGGATTTCTTTGTTGACATGACAATGTGATTTGACTCAAGGCCTGATAAATGTTTAAAAGAGAGTGTTGGTATATCAGTAGGTTTTTATGTCCGAGCTCTTCAAAATATTTTCGCTTGGCTTTTAGGTAAAAAGCCTTTCTTAACAACTAAGGTCAATGCTGTTTCTGAGGACAGTGGTGAAATTTTTATTTAACACTCTAGTGACACCAAGTGGCAGCTGGCTGTAACTGCAGGCTAAGATTATTATTCCCAGGTCTGTCAGCTGGAGCCCTCTACAGGCTGATCAGCGACTTTCGCTCCTCTCTGAAGCATTTAAAGTTTGTTTTATAAACTTGGAGAGCATTCACCTGAATCCTGATGACAAACAATTAGAACATAATTTATCATAAAACATAAATCAGAAGCGCAAAATATACAAATTTTAAATAACATTGACCTCTGGCACGTTTCCTCGAACCCCACCATCAGGAGAAGATGAAGTAGAAGGATTCAAACATTATTTAGTTTCCATCACAAAGAGAAATCTGAGTCAAAGTTTGTAAAATCAGAAGTACTGAGAGAGCAGGGCACTGATCCAAACCATGACAGGCCGTCAGAGAAAACACTGAAGACTGAGTCATACCTTCTCAATCATCAGACTGAGCCTCTGCACACAGGACCATCACAAGATGATCAGAGTGACAACTGACCCAGACCGCCACAGCTTTTATCTGCTTAAAAGGACTTGTATAAGTCTGGCTCTATGTAACAGAGCCGAGAGCTTCTGCTTCCACTGAGGCAGGGAAACAGAACCAGATGATTTTAGGGATCTATGTCACGACGAGTCTGATATCTGATCCTTTAGTCTGAATCACTGTTTACTCCCAGTCAGCAGTTTGTCATCTGCAACAATCCTCCATCCAGCAGAGCTCCACAGAACCACATGAGGAGAAATAGCTGCAGATTCAATTTAAACAACCTCACACACACACGTACACACATGAACACACAGTGTGTTGATGATGTGCGGAGGAGTGCATGTTCCTGTTGCTCTCTGTGACGCATCTTTCAGCCTCCATCTGTTTGTCTGTTTGTTCATGGAGCGGGGGAGTCCTGACTCCAAGGTCTCACCCCTCGCCCCCCCCCCCCTCCTTTTTTGGTCACCATGGCAACAGTTCCTCATGCTCTGTCCGTCATACGTGGTTGACATGGCAACTCGTTCCCCCGCTGGTTGCTAAGAGAAGCAGAGTGGTGTGTGCAGGAGGTCAGTGTTTGATAGAAAAATAAAGTACCTACAGAGCAGCGCTGCATGAGGCTCAGCAACCAATCAGACTTAAG
>RPOG01003668.1:21775-58543 GCA_008086565.1 Thalassoma bifasciatum | reverse complement strand
TTATTATTATTATTATTATTATTATTATTATTATTATTATTATTATTATTATTATAACAATAACAATAACAACAATACCAATAATATAATAATAATAATAATAATAATAATAATAATAATAATAATAATAATAGTTACAGAACAGAATGGTCATGAGACAGCAGTTAAACACAGTATTTTTAAAAATATATTTGCACGTGTTAGCCTATAAAAAATCAACAAGGTTCTGAGTGACTTAGTTTGGTTGTCAGCAGTGTCTGTGTCAGTGAGTTGACCTGTCTGTGAGCGCTGCTGCTCAGTCGGTGTGGATGTCTACATAAATAAAACTGGTCCCTGGACTCGACCTGTGCCGTGTTCATTATGTCCCTGGTGGTAAGAAAGGAAAAGATGAAGAATACTGATAATGTCTTGCAGGATTCAGAGCCTCTCACAGGAAAGAGTTGACACAACTCATGTTGAGCAGTGCCTTTAAAAATTGATGTGAAGGAGAATATTTTGCACATATATTTTTCCTCTGCTGTTTTAAATAATATTAAGATATTTCTACAGAAAAACTTTAATGGATAAATGAGGAGAGGAAATAAAAAGAGGGAAAAAAAGGAGTTAATGAATTGACTTCGTTGGGGCGCAGCGGGCGGGTCCTGCCCCTCGCGGTGGGCGGCGCGCGCGCGGCGCTGCTTTAAATGACATGAAGTAAAGTTGTGGCTCGAGGCGAAGCTGAGCGAAATTAAGGTCAGAGAAACGCAACAAGTAGGCGCAAACAGGAGTTCAGTGGACTGTTAACAGGGAGAAACTACGGCCTCTGAGTCTGCTGCTGTGGAGTAAAAGCCTCAGGCTGAAGTGGGATGTACCGGGGAGCGCGCTGATGCTCCGGGAAGATGTTTAACTCCGTCTCCAACAGTGGGGTGAGTAATAATACAGCAGCTTATACTGTACACCTGCTTTACCCAGAATGAGTTCAAAATAGTTTTTAAAAAACGAAAATAATTTAATTTTCTATTTTACTTGCGAGAGGAACGTAAAATAACCAAATTCACGCATTTCGTGGAGGCATAATTCATTATTTTTTGCGGTTTTCTCACGTCGTTGACTTTTTATTAAACAGGGAAATCAAATTAAGGCTTTCTCCAAGATCTGATTTTTTTTTATTCGATAATATGTTATTTTATTATTTTTCTTTTTTGTGCAGCTGATATTCTGGGTTTCATAATATTATAGATAGTACAGGACAGGCAAAAATAAGTCTTGACTATAGTTTGTTTTGAATTCTTGTCTGAAACGAACGAGTGTGAACATCAAAATGGCCACTCACAAATTGATGACTTTTGTTATTTTGAAATTAAAAACCTATAAAAAAATATAGCCTATTCATTCATTAATATAAATCATTTTGGCTTTTACAGTGAATATCAACTCTACAGCAGACTTATAGTTCAATAATGTAAAATACCCTCTTTCCAAACGGGTTTATATCTCGTTAGCTACTATTCCAACACGTTATAAACCAAACATAACAGGCCTATAAACTAGGCCTGACACGAATATGTGGCATTAAATATGTTAGATGCTTTGTTTGTTATTTCATTTAGTAGAAACTGAGAACATTTTTTCAGCAGCTCAATATTTGTTTGAGCTTATATAATTGTCTCTCTTACATGATAAATTAACAGTACAGTTGTCTTCAGCAGGTGCTAACAATAGTTAATTACGTATTCTAATAAAGGCCACGTAATATGATTCTGTCAAAAGGGGATCTGTGAGGTTTTTAATGTCATGGTTTGGTTGTTATTTCGAGGTTTGCAAAGTAAACATCATGTTGGGATACAACAACAGTGTCAGGTTTTCTTGTCTCTCCCTTTTTTATTGGGTAAAATATCAGCTGAAATCCTCGAGTAGGGGTGAGTGTAACGCCATCTCTGTCAGATGAACACACCTGGTTCAGAGAGTGACTCGTTATCTGGTGCACGCGCGCAGCTGAAATCAATCAATCAGAATCAGCTTCACCTGCGCACGCGACCTGTCTTCATTATCCTCCATCTTAGAAATATTTCAAACGCAAAAATCACCTAATGTGCTCAAATATTCACAGCAGAATGGAGATAATACATTTAGCTTTTATTCACATAAATAAACTCAGCCACAGAAATGCTTAAGCTAATACATGTCGTACTTATCGGGGTGGACTGTCGGTGTGGGGGGGTCATTACCCTACCTCTGTCACTATGAATATACAGTTTGAGGGGACGGTGGCTCTTTGTGTCGTCAGTGGACATCATGGACTTCACTGACAGCATGTCGGAGGGAGAAAGACGACCCACGGAGGCTGTATTCACCCAGCTGCAGGCTAATCTGTTTGTCGACTCTGTAGGTGTTTTAGAGGCTGAATAACAAGCTAGCCCTGAGCTTAAGGTGTCATAAGAGACAAAAAATATCGATTTAAATGGTTTTACAAGGTGTCCATTTTAACCCAGGGTTCCTCCGGGCCTGAAGATATTTTCGACGAGGACTGCTACTCTCCGTCCTCCCTGTCCTCCTCCTCCTCCGTCCCCACTGTGGCCTCTCTGCCGGGGAGGACTCTATGCACCTCCTGCGGTCAGGAGATAGTGGACAGATACCTGCTCAAGGTCAGACACACACACACACACACACACACACACACACACTATACAAGGCAAGATGTCATTGGACTCATCTCCTGGTTTTATTCTGATGTTTTCATTCTTGATATACTCAGGGTGAAAGGGTCACCAAATTCTCAAACTTAATCTTTTAGAGCACTCTTTTAAATACATATTTTCAACCCTAGACTGTCATTGGAGGACACAGCAAGACTGCATTATTGTTGTAAATTTTTATCTGATTTTAATGTCTGCAGAAGTGACCAAAAGTAGTTCCTAGAACCACAAAGAGTAACTTTCAAGAGTTGTTTTATTTTGTTCCTCCTTGTAATGTAGTTGCTGTGAACATTTAAACCTAAATTATGTTGCTGACATGATCTTTTTAAACACACAGTGATGTAACAAACAGTATGTACTCGTGTCAATAATTAAAGATTTAATTATGGGACTTAAAATGTCATAGTGAACTCTCTTTTGAAGGTGGCATACAGGCGTCATTTGATAACACAAGACAGTGGATTAAAAGAATATTTACAAGCAGCTGGTGTGGATAGATGGAAGAAGTTGAATATCATTCCTATGATAGACATCTTTATAGATATAGATAAAGAAATTTTGCTAAACTTAGACCCTACTTCTCACTTACTGGCCATGAAGGCTAATTGTCATACTTGTCCTTAATGTTGCCTTATCAATTTTATTTTATGTTGTTGACTTTAACCAGCTGAAGGGACTGAAGATGGAAATTAGCCGTTTGCTATAATCTTACATATTTAAATGTTTATGTTCATTAATATGGATTGTCTCTATTCTAAATAAATTAACTTCTAACTCCTAACTTTATTTGACCTATATTTAACCTGGTAAATAACTCATTGAGATCACCTCTGTCACAAGTTTACCTCAACAAAAAGGAAGCAATACATGTCATAAAATGATAATTTCCTGAAATGCCAAAGATCATCACTTTGCAAAGTTAAGACATCTATTACAGCTTCATATTAAAACAGGGAGGTTCAGAGCTGCCTGAAGGTCAAAGAGGTCAGTTGGTTTGTTTTATTGTAGTAATATCTTTGTGTTACTTATCTATGGTAACTCTGTTAAGTGTCCCTGAGTGCTGAGAGAGGTGCTTTTAGATAGAATATATTATTGTTACTTTAGTGGCTATCTGGTGTCATGAGTTTCTTCTTTGCATTTCTGAACTTACTTTTAGCAATAAACTACTCTCGAGTGATGACAGAGCAGTTCTACTCCATGAGCCGGGATTCGGCCTCCGACAGTAAAACAACTGTGACTCTAATGCACTCATTTATTGCAAAAATCAGAGCAACACCAATATAAAAAAAAGCTTCCTTTCCTAGCCAAATCACATGACAAAGGGTGCCGGTAAGGACAGAAACAGGCATGAAACAAAAGCAGATGCTTAATTATATCTTAGAAACTAAACCAGAATGTTTTGTTGTTTCTTTGTACAGTGACATATTTTGTGCCACAATAATAAAACATGAATTACTGAATGTGAAATGGTGCTTATTATTATCATTATTATCATTATTATTATTATTATTATTATTATTATTATTATTATTGAAGAAAAGTGTGAGTTAAATGATCAATTTACAAACAATGCTTCAGAATACTCATACATGCAACTTATAATTGATTTCTCTGAAAAATCATCCTTTAATTGAACACACCCTTGATCTTTATTGATCTTAAAGGCATGGGAACAGAGCAGAAAAGTAACTTCTAACGAATAAACTGATCAAACTACGCTTTCCAATGTATTGGCCTATGGATATGAGTCACAGTTTTATTATTATTTGTGAGTTTTTATATATTAATTCATCTTATGTTTAAATTTGCCTTCTGAATGCCTGAGGTTGAGTGTATGTGTATGTACGTGTAAGAGTAGATATGAGGATATGATACTTTCTGGGTGCTCACACTGCAACATGAAGAAACCTCCCTCTGGATGTTAGAGAACTCAAAGTGTATTCAAGATGATCAAAGGAAGAAAATTATGGCAGAAAAGACCTGATGAAGAGCTTCAAAAGTAGTAAATCACACACTGTTGAGACTTCTGAGCCCTGCTTTGATGAAAGTGGTACCCTCTGTCATCTCTTTGCACAAGGCTGGAATTGAAGGGATATTGTCACGTACAATTTTGTTGTAACTCTGTGAATCTCATTCAGATTTATATGTAGACACTGTTGATGAAGGAAAATGCCCTTTATACACACAAACTAGCAATACTGGCCAGGTGGGGTCCTTAAGTAATGTCTGACTTTATGTTAATGTGCCCTTTAAATCCCATGGGTGATGGAGCATGTTTATGACCAGACATGAAAACAAAATATGGATTTATTCATACAAGAAAAGTTTAAAATTGCCAAAAAATGTGAACTTATTGAACCTCATCAAAGACCCTTAAGACCTACAGTCAAATGAGTTTTTTCTCAGCTTTACTGATCTTACCTGTTTTCTCCATTCAAGGTGAACAACTTGTGCTGGCATGTGCGCTGCCTCTCCTGCAGCGTGTGTCAAACTTCTCTGGGGCGACACGTGAGCTGCTACATCAAGGATAAACAAATTTTCTGCAAACTAGACTACTTCAGGTGGGTCAGACCTAACACAGCTTCACCTTCAGGTCTATTTTAGGAAAAACATTATTTTAGATGAGGGACATCAGTTTATTTCTCAGAAGAGAGAACACGAGGAATTGAAAGAGCTTCTTCTAGTCTCTCTGTATTGGGTTTGACCTTGATCTGTATATGGTTTTGGCTAATATCTATCACTGAACCATCACTGAAAAATGAACCACAAGCAAACTTTCTCTGACTCTCTGTCTCTCTGCGTGTGTCCTCAGGAGGTACGGGACTCGTTGCGCCCGCTGCGGCCGCAACATCCACTCCAGTGACTGGGTGCGCAGGGCCCGAGGCAGCACCTTCCACCTGGCCTGTTTCTCCTGCTCCTCTTGCAAACGCCAGCTGTCCACTGGGGAGGAATGTGGACTTCTGGAGAACAGGGTTTTCTGTAGACCCCACTATGACGCCATGCTGGAGAATATCAAACGTGCTAAGGAGAATGGTGAGCGTTTGTGTGGTGTTGACGGTAGAAAACAGATGAATTACAAAGGATCAGGTTGAATGATGGCAAACATGCAAATAAGGTGATTCTAGAAATGGCATAAAACTAATGCAAACCCCATATTCTAAAGAAGATGCTGCATTTGAAAACATAAACCAGACTCTGGCTGCTTTTGATTCCACGTTTTCCTCTGAAACTAAAAGTGACTCTCAATATTTAATATGTTGAGATTGTTTTTCTTGAGTACATTTTTCAGTTAATGTCTCTTATTCACAAGTAATAGATGAAAATAAAGGACTGAGCAATCCAACTAGAGGACATATTACACTTGCTTTTATTTTAAACATAGATATAAAGCAACAATAAATGATGTTCAAATGCTCTGTTCTAAAAATAGCGCAAGATTTTCATGAGAGTTCATGTGAGGAGGTCTGGTTGATCAAAGTGAAAGGAGTTTTGTGGGGCAGGGATATAAAAGCTTTTCTAATGTAACATGGAGACGCAGTCAGAGTAGAAATAGTACAATAAGATGATTGTGTTTGTTAGTAGCAGTCTGGTCCAAGTCCACTTCTGATGTACCTTGACTCAGAGAGATCAAATAAGTGATTGAAAAAAAAAAATAGACTGTCTACTCATTCCTACTTTTTAATATCATGCCACTTAAAGCCCTTTCTCAATGAAGCCATTTAACACATAGAAGACAAATGTATTGCCAAAATGTGAGGTAATGTGTCATGGTGTCAAATGTGCAGGTGGAGTACCTCACTTTAATCAGTTTCATCCCTGACATCAGTCAGAAACTGTACATAAATGCTTGCTTGCGAATTTCTGAGCCATCTGATGCTAATCCCTTTTTTTTGGCTTATAAAATGACTTGTGTCTTTTCCTTTAGAGCAACCAAGAGTAGAGGAAGAGTTAGGGAACAAAGAGGACAGCATGCCCAGACCTGCTAAGAGGGCCAGGACCAGCTTCACTGTTGACCAGTTACAGGTAACCCCCCCCCCCCTAATGACTGTAACTTTTACAGCTGGCTTCAGGAAAGGACTGAAGAGGTCTCACATTATATTTGAGATTTTCTGCCCTCTAGTGTCATGTGTAGGTTTTGCATTGTATTGTGTGGTCATGTCTTCCACTTGACTGTATCCTGATTGATCTTGATTGACGTCCATTCAACTCACCTCTCCTCCTGTACAGGTAATGCAAACTCAGTTTGCTAAGGATAACAATCCAGATGCTCAAACTCTCCAGAAACTGGCAGAGAGGACTGGACTCAGCCGCAGAGTGATCCAGGTTTGTGACTATTAAGAGGAGCCTGAAACTTGAGAGGGGTGATAGAAGACGTCTCCAAAACTTAGAGATGCATTAACTTTAACTAATAGTTGCATTATTGCTGTTTCAATTGAAATCAAGCTTTTCCCCTAATGCTTTTTTTTAAGATCTGGTAATTCTGACAATTTAGAGTTTGATAGTAAGCTACCATTATGAAACGTTTCAAGCACTATAATCTCAGACGTATGGTTCAGAATACAGCTTTTCAGCTCAGTTACTAATCTTTTCTCTCTGCAGGTTTGGTTTCAAAACTGTCGAGCCCGCCAGAAGAAATACATCAACCCACATCCTTCCTCCACTACAATGATGACATCACTAACCCCTGGTCACCTGACCCCACCTCTGATGGATGATCTACAATACACAACTTACATGTCCCCAGACACACCACTCCTCACCACTTTGACTTACATGGATGGTAAGAAACATTTTCACCAACCTTAATTTAGATTGCAAAGACATTAAAGAAGTAGCACAAAAAGTCTGGGAATCTGTGTTTGGTTTATTATTTCTTTTTTGTAACAATGCTTCTTGGCAGTTCATCTTATACCACAGGAAAGTCTGTTTAGTTCCCTTTTTAAACAGTGCCACATTTATCAGGGATGTGTCTGTAGGATGAGCCAATAACACAGTGTGCTGTTTGGCACTGGCAGAGATTTGGCAAATTTTCATGGGTGCAATTTAAAAACTCATCTCATGTTGTGTAAGTGGCCAAATGCTCTTATAGTTGAGTGAAGGATAAACTAATTTTACTCAAGGTCTCATTGATCAATAGGTTCTTTAGGGAAGTCTTCAGACACTGAAGACAGGGACACTGTGGTGAATAAAAGCCTTCATCACAGCTGTAATCCACTAAAATCTCTCAAAGTGCATCAAGAAAAGCACTTTGCCTTCACATGCTGAGCAAAATGTTCCTCAAAACCTTCAGGCTTGTATCTGGAGAGCACTTCATCCTACTAAGGATAGTTTTTTTAATTTTAATTCTTATTTTTTTATATTTTAAAACATGAAGTGCCAGAGGAACTGATACAGAAATAACAAAGGTCTGTCATTCTTTTGATTTACATTAATACGTGTTTTTCTTTTTCTTTAAAATTTTACAGTCCAAAATCCAGATCCACTGTTGCTTCAGCCACTCATCTCCCATTCTTTGACACAGCTGCCAGTCAGCCACGCCTGAGCTACATTTCACCTCCTCAAACAGAAGACACCAAAAGATAGAGAGCGATTCCCAGCTCTCTTGCAAATATTATAGAAGGATTAACAGTCCAAAAATGTATAAGATGTAACTGAAATGATATATTTTACTTTCAGTTCTTAATCTCTAAGAAGAAGGTGCTTAAATTAATTTAGGTAATTGAATTACTTTGGTTGTATCATGCAGAGTTCACATGATAGAAAGTCAAGAAAAAACATCTGTTTATGAGATGAACCTTGTGTTTAACTGTATTTTGTTATTTTTGTCTTTAATTTATTTGGAGAATTTAATAAGAGCAGGCACTTTGAAAATGATGCAAACTTAAGTAAAGGTATTGTTTTCAGTTGGATGGTATTGAGTTGAATGTGTAGAGCAGAAATATCACTATGACTTCATGAAGAAAAAATTACAATGTTTAGGAAAGAACAAACAAAGAATCTTCTGTTTCTTGATGATTTTTGTTTTTTTCAAATCACCACCACTGGGTGCAAAGTTTGACACCCTATAAAACATGCAAATACTGTATCTACTTAGGATGCGTGCCATCTGTAAGGACGCTATTCTGAAAGGAATGTGTTAATCTAACAAAAAATGTGTAATTGCTTTTCAAGATTGAAAATGTCTAATGCCGCGATGAGCTGTGTTTGAGCTGCACACTGGGGAGAGATGGACTGTCTGATTTACTGTAAAAGATACTGAAAATAAAAGCTCATGGCTGCACAACAAAGCTTTTTCAAAGTGTATGCTTCTGGAAGTGACAAACTAAAAGTATGCAAGCTGATTGTCTGTAACAGGATGTCTTTAACATGGACAGTATCTTTATCCAAAGTTAATGATCTCTTCAGTCTCTGTTTTATCCTCCACAGTTGCCATCTGGATAGAATTTTACAGAATAAAAAACATATCTACAGTTTCCTCATTAAAGTATAATAATGAGTTTAATGTAATTATGTTGCTAGCATCAATATCAAAATGAATATTGATTACATAAAATAATTGTCAGTTACAATGTTTTTTTCTCTCATTTGTTGAATATGTGACTGATTTTTCACTGGGTTTAATGAAGGAATCTTATTTAATGATACATTTTTCAAAAATTTGGGTTGAAATAAAAATAAACAGTGGGATGTCCACAAGAAAACTGTGACTGTAATTCATTTGATTTATAAGTGTTTCTGATGCTTTCTGGTTGTAGTTTTTGGTTGTTTTGTGAATAGCACAAATTTTGTTTTCCTCAAAGTTTGCTGCCTCAGTTTTAATAGAAACTTTATTGTCCGTTGTGCAATGTGTTACACTTAAGATCCAAACATAAAGTGCAGTCGTACCACATATTATAAGACAATGACGTAATGTGCTTTTATTTTGAAAACCATTGTATCGGAAGTTACGCTCGTCATTTGGCATGCGCATAATCACACAGAGGAAGAAAAGCCCCAGTGTTAGACCGAAGGCATTAAATTGTAAACATTAGAAACCCGGGGGACTACTGTGTCGCTGGGATGGAAATTTAAGGTAAATCCGTGTATAAATTCTCACGTTTCATATAGCTTTTTCTCTTAATACTTTTCAAAACATCACATGTGTTGACAACAAGTAATTTTCCGTTCTCATTAAGGTTTTAGTTCATAACTTTAAAACCTTCCGTGCGGTCATGTGCTGCAGCAGACTATTTTTTCAGCTACTCTATACCCGAATATCACACAAGAAAATTAGTTATCGTATTTAAATCGGGGTTTTCTCAATGTGTAGATGACTAACTTTTCGTTTTTCGTGTTTGGTATGAGGGGAGTTGCCTGTAGATTCTCAGTGTTAGCGATAGCACATAGCGTTCTCAGACATCAGCGTGAAAATATTTTAAATTTACTCTTATTTGTTTGTTTCTACAAGAATTTTCTGGCATCACACGCAGTTTCAGTTACACCTAGCTATTTTATTCTTTACATTCCTCGGTCTTCAACCCTAAACCTGCAGTTCAGATAAGCTACCAAGCTAGCTAACTTCACATCCGGTGTTTCGGTTTAACCAGTGACCCTGTCAACTGGCGTCTCATGGCCAAATATGTCACTGGCTTTGGTAGATTCAACAGCTGCGAAAACAGGACGGAACCGTCCTTTGGTCAAGTTTCTGGTTAAAAAAACTCGGCACACTTTTAAGAACGAACATGAATTCTATGAAAATACAAAACAAAGTGGCACGAGGATGTTTACAGTGGTTGCAACAGACGACCACAGACGGCATACTGACGCGACTTAACAGGGTCACTGATTAAACCTAAACACCGGGTCTGTCTGTGCACTAGAATTACTGATAACACATAGTTAGCATACATTTGTAGCTGTTATTGGTGCATAGAATGCAGCTAAAACATGTAAATAATGTATTCAGTTTTAAAAGAGAGAGCTTGAGGTTTTATTTGGCAGGTAATGTGGAAAGTCAATCAACATCTGAGCCGATGTCCTGCTGATAGCGTGCAGTAGTTTCTATGTAACTGTCCTGCTCTCCCACTGATTAACCCTGATCTGTGTTAAGTTAACTACTTAAAGTGTGATGATGTCTGGAAAGCCAGCTGCACCGGGCAGCTGCAGTCTGTCATAGTGGTTCCTGTTTGGTTTCTATTGTTTTATAATTGATTCAGTGGCAGGTTGACCAGTCTTTGATACCATAGTGGAGGCTCAACCCTTTCACCTGTTATTTACTGGATATTCTCTGAAACAACAACTGCTGTTTCCGCTGTTTGTCTTTCTACACTGTTGATCAAAAACATGAATCACAGTGCTCCAATTTGAGTGTAAATCTCAGTTATACTGATCATGTTTTCACTGCTTGTGTATAAATGCTGCCTGCATCCATCTTTATTGTCATTTTGGTGTTGTGCTCTGTATTGATGAGATTATGTAACAGAAAAGCTAAGGTGTAACCACACATGTATTACGTCCAGAGCAGCACCTGTTTGACTGCAACTGTTAATCGTAAACCCTGCAAAGGCAGAGTTCATTGGAGGGCAGTGATATTCAATTGTAAGAGAAAGAACAGGTGTGTCTATTTTTATTAGCTGTTCACTCAGTGTGAACAAATACATAAATCCGAGCACTGTCTTAAAAAAAACAAATCAGACATCAGATCAGATTGGAAAGACAGCTGGACACTGGAGGGTCATAGACATTAGTTAAAGACTCAGATCATTCAAAGAAAGAGTAAAACTAAACACAACTTCAAGAGAATTACACCCAAATGCCACAGAATATCTAGCACCTATGTTTTAAAACTTAATTTGGAGGAAATGTAAAATTTAAGACGACTGTAACATATTTTTTATTTGAACGTGAGTCACAAAATGCAAACCAAAGCGTTTGATTTGAAACTTATGAACATTTTTAAATAAATGTTTCATCAGTTCAACCTTCTGACATTTTTATTGTCATTGCTCACCAATTGGCTTGATGATGCTCTTTTGTACCACAGGATCTTGTTTGGCGAGATCTCACCACACCCTTATCATATTGAGTTAAAAACCTCATATCAAACCTGCTGGACATCTGGGAAACACTGCAGCAGAGAACGTTCTGACTTTTTAACTCTCTTTGCAGGTTGATCTGAAACTGTGAGACCAAACATTGCTCTTCAGTGCATGGACGCGAAGCCAATGCGCAGGTATGTGTGCTGACAGAAAAAGACTCTGTACATGTGACTTCTACAGACCTCTTGTAGACTGTAAAACAAGTGAGATCTGGAATCAGAATTTTTAGGACTTCAAAACCCTAACCACTCCTCTCTAAAATACTTTGCTGTCAGAGTTACAGATCTTTTGAAGTTTGGAATTTCTCTAATTTATTGCTTCAGCTGTCATGAAACAAAGCTGTCAAGAGTCGTCCCTGCAGGCAAATATGCCCAAAACTATACGTCTATGAAAAGTGCTTGTTTGACAGGCGTGGTTGTTATTTAGTATGTCAGCAAGTTTATTGGAGGATAATAATGCACAATAATTCAGGTGACTTGATTTCATACAGTTTGTCTTTTCCAAACGTGTCTAATCTTGAGCAGGGCTGTGAACCAGAATTTCTCCCCCCTTTGGTTTGTTCTGAACAGAAGCTGTATTTTTACATTTTCAGTTTTGGGTTCCATCCCCAGAAATCATGTTCTCAAACTGGTTCGACCCAAAAAATTTCATCCCTGAACTGGTTCATATTGTTTCAGTGACAGCCACAGGACGCAAAATTGGAAGGTGTAAAAAATATAGTTAGACCCCATCAAACATAGAATAATGCATGTGAAAGGGGCAAAGACATGATGAATTACGAAAATCTTCCATTAGTCTATACACTGATGATGATAAAACGTCTTGACTAGGGCTTGATTTTGATGATTGAATGAGGAAGAGCTGAGAACTGGAGTGATGAAGACTGGAGGTGCATGGGGAGGGGCAGGGTCCTAATGTGAGCCTGAAAGACGACAAGCAACCAGAAGAGGCAGAATTAAAAATTTGGCAGCTGTTGCATGATTGACTTCAGAATGAAAACTGTGATGATGTGATTTGATATAAAGAAAAGCTGATGTTCCCCCCTGATCAGCTGATGAGAGAGCGAGAGTGAGTGAGTGAGTGGAGGAAAGATGAGGGTGAGCTGACAGACAGTCATCCTGATTGAACTTGCACTAAGCTTCATTTCCCACATTAATTCACAGGCCTGTGCATTATCAGGAGTTGATATTAACCCTCCGATGCATGAATTATGAAAGTCAGTGTCAGGATTTTTCCCTTGAGTGTTTTTATTTGTCTTAAAGCATGACAAAAAGTTTTCCAATTTTTTTTTTCCAAATATATGTAACTGAGCATTTAACTTAAAACAGTGTGAACTTAATGTAAATATGACTTATTTTTTCATTTGACTTCTTTTCTTTTTTTGGTAATTTCATGGATAATCTTTTTTAATGCTTTGCGAAACATTTTAACTCTCTTTCATCCATTTTAACACTGAATAATTTATAGTTATTACGCTGTTTTACCCTCAGATATTTGTCTATAAATTAAAAAAAACTATATATATATTTTTTGGAAAAAGAATTGAAAACATTTATCAGGCCCTAAGAAGAATGAAAATATCCTGACACAGGCTAATATGAATTTCCACCACATGAATCATTGAATTTAGGAGTAAGTTACTTTTAAATAGGTGTTCACTGTAGTGACCACTATGCACCACAGGGTTAAGGTAAATTTGCCACTAACAGGTAGGGCAGGTCCCCTGAGAGTACAAACTCATTCCTACAAACAAACTTCTAGACCTGTCACGATAACAAATTTTGCTGGACGACAAATTGTCCCAGAAATTGTTGCGATAAACGATAATACTGCTCTTTTGATGCCATTTTCAACAAATATAATAATGATTGTATACTAGTGCAAGTACACCCTTTTAACTTTTTTATTTCTGAAGAATATTTAAAATTGGAATTGTATTATGAAAAAAACATTGTAAAAACAACAAAAACAATTAATAAAATGGACTGTCAGTTTCTGTTAACAAAAAATGAATGAATGAATTAAAACCACACAAAACTGAAACAATAAATTAAGTATAAAGTCTCTGTAAACAAAATTTAACTTCAATATATATATAAACACCAGGTCCAGACATTAAGATATTTAACAGGCAAAACTGCCAATCCAGTTAGGACCTTTGTAAAAAAAAATGTACTTGATTAAAAACAACACAACACAACCAAAAGCAATACATAAAATAGACTCTGTTGCAGTAAAGAAAAAAGAAACTCACAGCAACACAGCAAAGTTTACTCATTATCCAGTATCTTTGGTGAATGAAAAATTATGGAGCCCGACAAACTTATCAGGCTCATTTTTAATTATCGTGCAATTCATTGATTTATGGATTATTGCGACAGGCCTACAAACTACCTTTTCTTTTCTATATTCAATTACTACTTATACGTTTGTACATATGTCAGAATTGATCGGCAGATTTGGCAAAAGACTCAAGTATCAACAGCGCCATATGCAAGACAACTCCAGCAGTCTCTTCAGTGGGATTGATATTTCCTCTGCCTCTTGTTTGCATTTGGTGTGACCTTGCCCAGCTTTTGACTGGAAAACAGAGGCTTTGAAAATATTATTTCGGTAAAATGACTGAGAAAGAGTCTGCACCTCGATCCGTGTTCAGCTGTTTAATGTGACGTTTTTAGTGCGCTGGAACATTGTTCATGACTTTGAAAGGCATTTCACAAACCCCATAGCAATGATTCATGACCCGTTATGGGGTCCCGAACCGCACGTTGGATACCACTATTTTAGCGTGCCCTCTGGTAGAGCTGAACAAATACTCCTGTTTGACTTTAACCCCCAGAGGAGTATTCTGATCATGAAGGTTTGAGTTTCTCACAACAGACAGATGAAAGGAAAACTTTTAGATGCCGTTTCTTTCTCAGTCTGCGAACCACTGATGCAAGTGTATGTTTCAGTAGCCATACTTTCACATCACTTTTATATGGTGGAATGATCCTCAAGCTGACTGTCAGCTGCTCTCACATTAATCTGTTGCCAGTTAAGTGGTGAAAACAGGGGCTTTGGGGTTGATTTTGGATTGTTCAATGTGAGGGGACACACTGCAAGGTGCTTTTTGTGAAAACTATGATGAAGAAGTGGTTGCACAGACTGAGATATGCACTCTTTACTTTTCTGGTGTGTTGCTCACAGCTTTTTTTTTACTCATTTAACATGCATTCTTTCTCTTCAGGTGTAACATTTAACACCCTAGTAACACTGCAGATAGTGTTGGAGGCAAGTCTTGAGTTAAAACTTCTGAAGGTCTCTACAGGATCCCACAGCCTCAGTGATGTGAACACTTCTCATTTGATGCCAGTTTTTGAATCTCCAAAACTCTGGTTTACAAAGCAGGGGTTAAAAGTTTTGAGTCTTCGACGTGAGCCCAGATTACTCTAATGATGTAATCAGGATTACAGATTTCACATCATAGAAAGCTCATTATACCAGAGTTTGCACAGGCCAGACAGCAGGCAACTCTTTGTGTGTGGAAAGTGTGGAGTTCCTCTTTCAAATAGACACAACCTGCTGGACACAAATACTGTGTCGGTGAGTCAGAGCAGATTTTAATCTTTTTTAATCTTTGACACTGAGCCAGAGTGGCTGTGTTTGTGGTAATATGCAGGATAAAAGTTAAACAGTTTGAGTGAAAAGTTTCTGAAATGTAGTGATTGATTGTTGTATTCATCTTTCATGTCATAGTGAGGCAAAATGTTGACTTAGATTTGACCCCAACAGTGAACATGACCTGAGGAGAGACCATGTCTTCAACAAGACTGAGTGCACTGAGTGAAGTGTTTGGTTTGAAGATAAGTTTACAGCTATGTACTGGGCTTTGAATTCACAGGTACTCTGAATTAGGGCTGAACGATAGGGACAACATTTCATATCTCGATATTAATGCCAGATATCTAGATATTGATACAATACAATATGACACAGGGTTTAGTGAAGACTAATCATAATTCAGAAAAATAAAAGACATGACATCAAAACAGGATGTGGAAAGTGTGGTTGATGGATTAGAGCTCACTGTCAGTCAGCAACAGAAAGTCACCAATAATCATGCGACTGTCTGAGCTGCATCAAGCGGCAACCTCCGCTCTGTGCTAAAAAGCTGCTGTTCCTCAAGTGACCGCTTGAGGCTGGCTCCAGAAGCCCCGGAAGTCACGTACAAGTGAGCGGGAAAAAGGCCGTTTTCAGAGCTGAAATTAGCGTATTTAAAGCCTGGTACAAACTCTGTCTCCCGTCTGGATCGTTAATTTCGCTTATGGCACACACTGTGAGGGGGGTGAATTTTTTTCTAACTCGGCCGTTTGGAAGATATTAGGATCGAGAGCTTGCCCAATCAGAGCCACAGCTCAGATCACGTGACTGACGGGCGCCCAATAGCTGTGAGTTTGGGCACTTGTCACTCGTCCCATTTCCAATATGGCCGCGCCCACCGTTTAGCCTTGAGCTGCAGTAACAGACGGGCGACATCACGGAGACTACGTCCATGTTTTATACAGTCTATGAGCTGTACATGGAGGGTGAGCCAAGAAAATCTACATCATTGATATCTTCAATATTGGGGTATTAATATTTTGAATTTTCATATCTCAATATCTAACGATATATCTTTTAACCCTACTCTGAACCCATCAGTGTTTAAAGGAAGCTGCATGTGTTTCAAATACCCACTCTCACCCTTTTTCCTGCTTTATCCATTGAGTTGAAACTCAGAGTGCTTTTATTCATTGATCATGTGTTTGATGTTTAGGGCCACCAGCGCACGCCAAGACGCCACTGGAATGGACATCACCAGCCGCTGTACTCTGGGGGACCCCAACAAGCTCCCTGAAGGGGTCCCCCAGCCCGCGCGCATGCCCTACGTCTCAGACAAACATCCCCGACAGACCCTGGAGGTGATCAACCTGCTGAGGAAGCACAGGGAGCTCTGTGATGTGGTGCTGGTGGTCGGCGCCAAGAAAATTTATGCCCACAGGGTGATCCTGTCTGCCTGTAGCCCGTACTTCAGGTACAAAGAGGCTCGATGTGGCATTATTCATCCATTCATTCATGTGTTTGTTTGAACTGCAGCTGGTGTGCTAATATCTCTCCATGTCCATGCTCTCTTTAGGGCGATGTTCACTGGGGAGCTGGCAGAGAGCAGGCAGACTGAAGTGGTTATCAGAGACATTGATGAAAGAGCCATGGAGCTGCTCATCGACTTTGCCTACACCTCACAGGTAACAGAGAAAACTCTTTATCGATACTTGTGATGTTACCTGATGATTTATCGTAACACCAACCAGAGGTGCAAGTCGTAAAATGTATGGAGCTTCACGTGCTTCTGTAGAACTCGCTGAGCAAGAAATCAATTATCGGGGAAAATTCCCGGGGGCTGCATTTCAGAAACGACATAAAAGAAGGTTCATATTATAAATCAGCTGGAAGTGACAGAAAGTGGAGCAACAAAATGTAACATGTAATGGTTTAGAAATGGAATTTTAAGCCAATGCAGTGAGTCCCACTTCAGAGTCAGATCTGTTTTTAATGCAGTGGTCTTAATATCATAGTCCTCCAGCCTTGTTTTCTCTAAATGGCAAATGGACAAGTACTCGTATAGTGCTTTTCTGGTCTTTCTGACCACTCAAAGTGCCTTACACCTTAAGTCTCTTTCACTCATCCACGCCACAATCACACACTGCTAAGAACAATCAGTTTTATCCAACACATTCATATACATTCACACACCACTGACCAATAGTTTGAGTAATTTGGGCTTCAGTGTCTTGCTCAAGGACACTGCGGCATTTGACAGCAGGAGCTGAAATCGAGCCCCCACCTTCCGATCGAGAGACAATGACTCTACAAATGAGCCATAGCCACCCATATTAGTCCATTCCCCTTTTGTACAGCTTTCTCCAGATTCTCAAGGTTATTGTGTATTGATGATGATAACGATGAAATCCCTACATGCTTTGCAACTTTGTGCCATCGACATGATTTTGGAATAGCTGAATTATTTCCTATTTTCTTGTAAATCTCTTGGTGAACTTCCTTCCATTCTTACTAAGCTTTTACAAATCCCCATAATTAGTTTATAGAGATTACTCAATGTGATTTTTATGAAGGTTACAAAATGTTTTTTATCCTGAAACATATTTGAAAAGTGAGTTAGAGGTTGGAAACACTTGAAACAAAACCTTTACTACTTTAGGTAACTATGTTGAGCTAATCCAGGATTTTTTTCACAAACCAGTTACAAATTAAAAACTACAGCCGTTTATACACTTAAAGCTACTTAAGTTGTACAAAGCTTGCAGCTTGAATGGATTTCTGTCTGTATAAAAAAGAGATAAAATGTAAACATTAAGCTTCTCTGTAAAGAGGACAGTATCAAAACTAAAACAAAACCTTCCAGTCAGCTCATCATTTATCCTGCATACCTGAACTTCTGTTAACTCTTATCTAATTGAAAATGTTTGTTGGCTGTAGTGTTTTTCAACAAACAAACTTTCATGGAGTTGAAACTATTGCCATGAAAATTTGGAGCAAACTTTTAAATTAAGTTTTTCCCGTTGGTCATACTTTACAGACTTTCAATATTTCTGTTGCCTCCTTGATGATGTTCCTGTTGAACTGAATATGTCTCCATTTTATTTCTCTGAATTGTCTTGGTTATTTTACGCTGCAAAAACGGAAATCCAAGCAAGTCATTATGTCTTATTTGTAGTAAAAATTGCCTCATTGTTCTTAATTTGAGCCACATTCACGAGACCAGGTCATAAAAATGTCTTATTTCAAGTTTTTCAAAGACAAAAATGAGGTGTAAATTGCTTGTAACAAGTAAAAAAAATCTGCCAATGAGTTAAGACGAATTCGCCCAGGAAGTTTCTTGAAATTGGAAAGATGTCTTAAAACAAGAATCTTTTATCTTATCTCATTGGCAGATTTTTTTTTTGCCTGTTACAAGCAACTGATGCCTCATTTTTGTCTATAAAAAACTTGAAATGAGACATTTTTATGACCTTGTCTAGTAAATGTGGCTCAAATCAAGAATAGTAAGACAAATTTTTATTAAAAATAAGACATAGTGACCTGCTTAGATTTCAGTTTTTGCAGTGTAGTCAGTGTACTATAAATCGAGGACAGCCAAGTCACATGATAAACCTGCTTAAGTGTCAGTTTGAATTCTAATACAGGATCACAACTGAGAGTTTGAGGTCATGTTGAACAGAAGTAAATATGATCCAAAGTTTGAAGAGGAATTCTATTTTGATCTTGTACGTACGTATATTTTTGATTCTTCGGTTTGTTGTGACCTTGTCAAACATTTGGTCATGATCAAATCTGTATTTGAAACAAACCAAAGAGAAAGTTGTACCAACACTGAAAAAAATGATTATGTGCCATTATAGGCATTATGAGATCATATTTACTAATTTTTACCTAATTATAGATATTTACAGTTTTTGTGCCATAAAGGTTTGGACAGTACTCCATGAGTGGTGGTAGAAATGTCTTTTTTTCTTGCTTTGCTTTGAAGCTACTTTTCCAGTTTGGACCCGCTTCAAAAATAAGAGATAATTCACTTTGTTTTTAGATCAGTTACAGTTGGTGGATTTTTTAAAACTCCATCACAAAAATGAAGCTAAAATAAATCCATCTGAAGGATCCAAAGCTGAGAGCCAGTGTGGTTTCATATTGAGGCTGGCGCAGGCTGCCACAGCTGAAATGGAAGACTTCCTGCAGACAACAACTTTGACTTCAATGTGACCACCCACAGCTTTCTAACTCCCCCATGTGACTCTGCTGCTCCAGGTGACTGTAGAGGAGGGAAACGTCCAAACGCTGCTCCCTGCCGCCTGCCTCCTTCAGCTGGCTGAGATCCAGGAGGCCTGCTGCGAGTTCCTCAAGAGACAGCTGGATCCCTCCAACTGTCTGGGCATCAGGGCCTTCGCGGACACACACTCCTGCCGCGAGCTGCTCCGCATTGCAGACAAGTTCACCCAGCACAATTTTCAAGAGGTGAGAAATCGACTCATGCAGGAAAAGTGTTTCCTGCTTACTTTTGAAGCGCTGTGTAATCTCTGTGAATACCTTGATCCTGTTACTTTTGCAGAATTACTGATGCAGCTGATCCTCTGTATGTACACTCAATGTTTCAACCAGAACAAACAAGTGTCGTTGTTTACTGCTGACATAATGTCATCAGCAGGAGATCTTGTCACACACTTATCTGCACTGTTTGCCTGCACTTTTTCCACCCCCCCCCTCAGGATGTCGGCACACACAGTCACTAAGACAAATGCTGGTGTCTGGTTCATGGGGGATAGTAAACATGGAAGAAGCCCTGAAAACTTATTGACTTGTGATTACAAAGATGAGAGATTTATTTCAAACAGAGCACAGAAGACGGAGGGAGGTGTCACCTCATCTATCTTTATGCAGAGATCAAGCTGACTCAGAGTGAAAGAAAAGGAATTGTTCTATACTGATGCAAGTTCTTGAAATGCTCTGATGCTGATGTAAATGTGGTATCAGTTTGCTCTTAGTGGCATCATATATTTATTTGGGGATTATCATTTTGTCTGAATTGATTGAGTTCACTTTTTTATGCACAGCTCTGAAAGAGTGAGGTTCATAACAAGCTGTCCAACATGCTGCTGTGATGGTGCTACAGGTTATCTGCTGCGTATATGGATGTTTGATATCTGTCACTAGTGCCACCTGTTGAAGCACAGTAGAGACTTTGAAGAAGCTGAAAGGGTTCCTAGGTCTCAGAAGAAGGTATATCTGTGCCATCTATGTAGGAGTGGAAGGAGGCTTTGTGTGCTGAATAATTTTGTCAAGTAGCAGCACTTAATAATAAAACAAAATTGGACCTAAAACTGAACCCTGTGGTATCCCATAGCTGATCTTTGAAGTTGAGGAGGATGCAACAAAGTTTCTTTTACCGTGATGAAGACTCTTCAAATAGATTTGGAAGGAAGTGAGAGTTTATTTTCTGGATCAACAAACGCTTTGTTTATCAATTTAAAAACCCTTCAATTTTATGATCTAGTTGAATTTAAAATTGCACAAATAATGTATAAAGCACACAATAATTGACTTTGCAGCAGTACTCAGAGGCTGTTCGAAACTAGAGAGAGTCAGTATGATTTGAGGGGACAAGGTGTTTTCAAAAAAATGAAGATGAGCTAATATCAAGCAGAGGTGTGTTTCTGTTAAAGGTGTAAACTTATGGAATAGTTGTGACAGTGAATTAAAAATGTGTAATTCACTTTCTTCATTTAAAAATATGTTAAAAACCAAAGTAATAAGAAAATATGTAAATTAAAAGGGGAAGAAAACAACAACAACAAAATATTGGAACTTGAGTTGTGTTTGGTTGTCATATTGCCAAGGATTTTTATCGGTTTATTTTTACTACTATAATGTGTTTTGAAAATGTAGATCTTTTCTCCATTTAGAAAACTTATGGTGTTACTCAGACCATTTAATTAAGTTGATTAAGTTTATTTTTTCATTTATTTGTTTTTGTTTTTTTAAGATATTTTTTTGGGCTTTTCTGCCTTTAATTGGATAGTGGAGAACAGTGGATAGAGCATGAAAGGGGGTAGAGAGTGGGGAATGACATGCGGGAAACAGGCCGCAGGTGGGAATCGAACCCGGGCCACCCGCTCGAGGGCGAACCTCATGGTGCGCAGCCATATCCACTAGGCCATCTGCGCCCCTATTCATTTATTTTTAACTTAATTTAAATTCTTTTTTTTTTTTTTGCAAAATGGGTCGGCAAAATAAGCATAAGCTTCAGCCTACACCCTTTTGATTAGCTTCAACCATTATGTGATATTTGGATCTATAATATAATTTTTGTGCGTGGTCTTTAAATGCTAATTGAATTGAATTGAATTGAATTGAACTGAATATGCAATAATGAAAATATCTCATTAAAGTTTTAAGAGTGTGGCCAGTCACTAATAGTGACCAAAATTTTCAGAATGCTTTTACCTTTTTTTTCTAGGACGCATTAGTGCACCTGATATTACCAGAGTGAAATCATAGTTTTCTGTTGTGAGCACATCGGCTCTTTGTATTCTCCTGTGACCAAAGTTGCACCCATAGTGGGATCATTGTGTGATCTAAACCAACGAGAGACTGAGTTGGCTGAGGATCTGTTATCTGCTTTAAATCATGGGTGTTTAGAAATTGGGGTGAGCGCTGGGAGAGCCTAATAAAAAGTCAGTTTGTCGTACCAATGCTAAAATCACTTCTGGAATCACTTAACTGGGTTTGTAAAAGACATGACGACGATGAAGCGTCTGTAAGCTCTGAGAGGCTGTGTCTCTCTCTGTTTCACTCGTGCTCTCATGTTTTGTATCTACTTTTATGATTCTCAAAACAACAACAATGAAGAACAACTTGTAGAATTCTTTGGCAGAAGGCTTAAATGTTTTCAGACAAATAAAAGAAATGTCGTTCGGCAGCTTGTGAGTCAGGAGGAATTGGAAATAGGCTTCAGGCTGTTAACTTCTGTGACTTACTCATTAACTGACTCACTGCTGAGCGTTTGTTGTCTTATATCCAACTTTTAGAAGGTGTTTACTCGCTCACTTATTCTTTACAAGTGTGTGATGGGAAACAGGACAGAAGTTTTGACTGAACCACACCTTTCTTAATTCTTCTCAATTTATTTGCCAAGCAACAAAAAATTAAGACTTCCTGATCTTTTCCTACAAGATCAGTCGGCACAAAAAAGATCATTTGACATGTTTGTTAGTTGATAACATCAGACCTGATGGGGACATGTCAGTTTTCAGACACATTCATAGTTTTTTAGCCAGTGAGATAAAAAAAAATGTCCAAGATTGATACAAAAAAACTTAAATCAAGAATATTTCCTGTTTTAAATCTTTTTAAAGGGATGAGTTTATGCCTGTGCTGCTATGTTTTGTGGGACTAAACTTGACAGTTTGAAAAATCTTGTCACACTTTGAAAGACTCGGATTGACACATTAAAGTATTTTTTCAGATACTTCAGAAAAAATGCTCAGATTAGCAATTGGCAGGTTGATTTGATAAGAAACATTGTTAGTTACAGGGCTTAACAGTTTGATATTTGTGAAACATGTCTCAAAAAAATACACTACCCGGCCAAAATAAGTTTCCTCCAAAGAAAAGGTCACATTAATATTTCATTGGACCGCCTTTATCTTTGATTCCAGCACACATTCACTGTGGCATTGCTTCCATGAGCTTCTGTAATGTCACAGATTTATTTCCATCCAGTGTTGCAATAATTTTTCACCAAGGTCTTGTATTGATGATGGTAGAGTCTGACCACTTCACAAAGTCTTCTCCAGAACATCCCAAAGATTCTCAATGGGGTTAAGGTCTGGACTCTGTGGTGGTTAATCAATGTGTGAAAATGATGTCTCATGCTCCCTGAACCACTCTTTCACTATTTGAGCCTGATGAATCCTGGCATTGTCATCTTGGAATATGCCCGTGCCATCAGGGAAGAAAAAATCCATTGATGGAATAACCTGGTCATTCAGTATATTCAGGTAGTCAGCTGACCTCATTCTTTGAGCACATACTGTTGCTGAACCTGAGCAACTGCAGCAACCCCAGATCATAACACTACTCCCACAGGCTTGTACAGTAGGCACCAGGCATGATGGGTGCATCACTTCACCTGCCTCTCTTCTTACCCTGATGCGCCCATCACTCTGGAACAGGGTAAATCTGGACTCATCAGACCACATGACCTTCTTCCATTGCTCCAGAGTCCAATCTTTATGCTCCCTACTAAGCTGAAGTCTTTTTTTCCGGTTAGCCTCACTGATTAGTGGTTTGCTTAAGGTCACACAGCTGTTCAATCCCAAGACCTTCAGTTCCATGACCACAGGATGCGTCTTTCACCATGGTTGTTTAAGAAATGAGAAGTTACTGATTGCATCAGCTGGGGTTAAATAACTTGTTGTCAGCCGAAAGATAATCACCTGTACCTTTTTTCTTCGCTAAATCCAGACAGTGTAGCTGGAACTGAATTTCCTGCTGACAGCCTCTTTCTACAGCACCATCTACAGGACATTTTCAATATCAAAAGCAGCTCAGTGCAATCAACCACTCAGATATTGGTCACACATTGTTGTGAGGATTTACATTTTGACTTTGATTTGAAATGAACAATTAACCTTTTCTCATGGCTCAAATTTGAACTCTGTCACCCACCCACACACTCACACTCACTCCTGTGACCACACCATCCCTGTCCTCTAACACCTCCACTGACTCCCTGGCCTCCAGACTCTATTTTGAAGATCTGATCCTGTGCATAAAGTGATGTTGTTACAGTCTGAATAAGCCTTTTGAACAGCAGGAAAGAAACAGGTGTTGGTGATAAAAAGCAACAGTGACTGTGTTGTGTTGAAGTGCACAATCAGTCACACTGGTGAGTCATTCTGCTGTCAGATTACTGAAGCTCCGACAACTTTACTGTTTAGAGTAGTGTCATCATTATTGTTATTAAAACTAGTGAGGGAGACGTCTGTTGTTTACTTCACACAGGATGTGTGTGTGTGTGTGCTGAGTGTTGAGTTTAACTTTCCTCCTCATAGAGGGATAAGCCCTTTTCAGAGAGCACTTAAGGGATGTTATTGAAGTCAATGGTAAAAGAGAATCATACTTTTCTCTGTCTCTGTGGAGGAACTGCTGACTGACTCTCTGCTCTCCTCTCTCAGGTAATGGAAAGTGAAGAGTTCATGCTATTGCCTGCCAACCAGTTGATTGACATCATTTCCAGCGATGAGCTCAACGTGCGGAGCGAGGAGCAGGTTTTCAACGCTGTGATGGCCTGGGTCAAATACAGCATCCAGGAGCGCAGGCCGCAGCTGCCCCAGGTTTGTGACTGAGGATCAAACTCAAAGACAGAAATCATTTTCAGAGCTCATCATAGCAGGTGCTGATGAAGCTGACTGTGGTTCTTTAGGTTCTCCAGCATGTCCGTCTACCACTGCTCAGCCCAAAGTTCCTGGTGGGGACTGTGGGGTCGGACCCTCTCATTAAAAGTGATGAAGAGTGCAGGTGGGTTTAGTAGCCATCAAAATCTTTGATAAATGATGATGCACAGATAATATTTTTCATCACGTGCCGTTTTTGTGTCATTTCAGAGACTTGGTCGATGAAGCGAAGAATTACCTGCTGCTTCCACAGGAGAGGCCTTTGATGCAGGGCCCCAGAACTCGGCCACGGAAACCCATCCGCTGTGGTGAAGTTTTGTTTGCAGGTCAGTTCCTCTTGGTATAAAATGAAAACCAGAGTTAAAGGTGAAGTATGCAGAATTTTCCCCAAAAAATGAAATGTTAGTTTTAATAGGACTAATCCTGCCCAATCGTTATCTCAGGGCCACTTAACGTGTGTCAGTGTCTGTGTGTACCTCACCCCTTTGTCGTCCCCCTCCCTCGCCTGTTATGTGGATGTTTTTTTACTCAGGATACTTCTGGGCGGAGATTTGTAGTCGTTATGGGTGGTGACCAGCCGATCACAGCACGCACAGTGTGCAAGTGACTTTGTGTGTTGCATTTAGCGAGTGGGAGAAGCTATCCTGAGTAGCTACAATAACAGCCGTAACACAGAGAAAGAATGATACAAAATTTGCAGCATACCTCATTTACCTGCAGGAAGTCAGGTGTACGGCTCTTGAGTGTCTCTCACACGATTCTGCAGGTGCTCACAGGGTTGTTTTTTACTGTCTATGGTGAGTTTACGAAGCTACAACCATTAGCCCTACTAATAGCTACAGTCAGAGGTAGTGAGCATGCCCAGCTGCTGACACTGAGCCACGGAGGAGTAGCCCAGTTTGGATCGAGCGTGGAAACAAATAAATGAATCCTATCAAAAATTCCTGCATACCCTGCCTTTAACACGCAACAAATCTGTAATAAAATGTGAAAAATCTTAATCAAGATGAGAATACGTGTGAGACGTAAATTTCCTGACAGAAATTAATCACCTGCACGTTGTTTGTGTTTGTATTTACCTTACGTCTTTCTCTCCATGTTGTCCTGTAGTCGGTGGATGGTGCAGCGGTGACGCCATTTCCAGCGTGGAGCGTTACGACCCTCAGACCAACGAGTGGCGCATGGTCGCCTCGATGAGTAAGCGTCGATGTGGAGTTGGTGTCAGCGTTCTTGATGACTTGTTGTATGCTGTGGGGGGTCATGACGGCTCATCGTACCTCAACTCTGTAGAAAGGTCTGACCTGAAGACTTCAGCACTCTATGTTTCATTGAAGAAGTTTACTAGTACAAGTTTAACGCCCTTTTCCTCCTGTGCAGATATGATCCTAAGACAAATCAGTGGAGCAGTGATGTGGCTCCTACCAGCACATGTCGCACCAGCGTTGGGGTGGCTGTTCTCGGAGGTTACCTGTATGCTGTTGGTGGACAAGACGGGGTTTCCTGTCTCAACATTGTAGAAAGGTATGTGATGTGCTGTAAATCTAAATATCTGTAGCCTGTGCTGGAAACTTGGATTGGCTCAATACAGAACACATCCTACCTTCCTGTACCTGGCAGATATTTTATCATTAGGAACATTCAGATAGAAAACACGAAGTACCATCCTCGAGGCAGGGAGATACATAACCCTCAAACTAAATTTCGGCTGTAATTTCTCATGTTAATTGGACATAGTTTCTCAAAAAGTCTCTTGTTCCTGGGCAAAGTTCCTGTGGTCATCATATGTTTCTCTATTTTGATTTTCCTCTTGTTCACGTAAGTTAGTTAATGCTGCTGGACTCTTGTATTGGTGATGTGATGAGATTGTAAACACATTAACAAAAAGGACGTCCGTCTTTCTCCTGCTGTAGATATGATCCTAAAGAGAACAAATGGACTCGCGTGGCCTCCATGAGCACCAGGCGGCTCGGTGTAGCTGTGGCTGTGCTGGGTGGTTTCCTGTACGCTGTTGGAGGGTCTGATGGGACGTCACCTTTAAATACAGGTACGTCATCCATGAACCGCATTAGATTGAGACAGATAAATGAGAAAAAAACTGTCTGTGTATGTATGTGTAGTTTGTGTATGTCACTACGGTTGATGAAACAGATGCAGCATCAGCTGTGTGATCAGTCTTTTCTCTTTCCCTTCCTCAGTGGAACGCTACAACCCTCAAGAGAACCGCTGGCACACGGTTTCTCCCATGGGAACCAGGAGGAAACACCTGGGCTGTGCGGTCTATCAGGATATGATTTACTCTGTAGGAGGGAGAGACGACACCACAGAGCTCAGCAGTGCAGAGCGATATAACCCCAGGACTAACCAGTGGTCCCCTGTAGTGGCCATGACGTCCAGACGGAGTGGGGTGAGTGGATTAATAACCAGAGGGACGGCTTGAATTAACAGCCAAACAGACACATTGGTCAAGCTTTAGATGTTTATTCAGTCAATCTTTATTTATGTAGCACCTTTCATACAAATAAAACACAGTTCAAAGTGCTTCACTGTGATTGAACATAGCTTCATAAAATACATGCAAAGCAGAGGGACAAAATTCATACTGGGAGAAAGATTTTACAGAAGAGACTAATGCACGACACTAATTATGTTTTAACCCTCTGGTGCATGAATTATGAAAGTCAGTGTCAGAATTTTCCCCAACAGTGCTTTTATTTGTCTTAAGGCATAAAAAAAGTTTTCAAATTTGTGTAACTGAACATTAAACATAAAACAGTATGAAATTAATGTAAATATGATTTTTTTTTTTTTTGTTTGACTCATCTTTTTTCTTTGGTAATTTCATGTAAATTCTTTTTTTAATGTTTTGCAAAACGTTTTAACTCTTTCATCCATTTTAACACTGATTAATTTATAGCTTATAAGCTTTTTCACCCTCAAATGTTTTTCTATAACATATTCATATATATATATATATATATATATATATATATATATATATATAAGAATAAAAATATCCTGACACAGGCTAAATCTGAAAGTCCACCTCGTGAACCATTGAATTTAGGAGGAAATAACTTTTAAATAGGTGTCCACTGTAGTCACCACTATGCACCACAGGGTTAAAAGATAAAAAAGAATTTAAAAAATGAAAAAAAAAATTAAATAGAAACACAATTGTAAATAGGAAAGATAAATAAGGTGTAATACATATGACAAAATAAACAATTAAAAATGGTAAGAATGAGAGTGTAGTAGAAATAAATAGATAAAAACAATAGAGAGAAAAGATGAGAAGATAAGAGAAACAGAAATTATAAAAACCCTACATGAGAGCCAGAATGAACAAGTAGGTCATAAGTGTATGTTTAAAATTGCTCCTCTCAGGCTGTTCCACAATCTTGGTGCATAGTGACTGAACGCAGCATCACCAAAAGTGTTAGTTCTGCTCTGTGGAACAGCCAGAAGAGAAAATCTGAGAGGTCTTGCTAGTTTGTAAATTAAAAGCATGTCTGGGATGTATTCTGATGCCAGATCATGTAGTGCTGTGAAAACCAATAAAACAATTTTAAAATCAATTCTAAAGCTAACAGGCAGCCGGTGTAAAGACTTTAAAACAGGTGTGATGTGATATTGTAAATGTTGATGCACCTGTGGGGTAAAAGTGTTGCTTTGATGAAGCTTGAATTCTTGTCTGTGTGTGTGTGTAGGTGGGCTTGGCTGTGGTAAACGGTCAGCTGATGGCAGTAGGAGGCTTTGATGGGACGACGTATCTCAAAACTATAGAAGTCTATGATCCTGACGCCAACACATGGAGGTGAGAGCAGCTCTGAACTGAACTGTGTGCTTTAAATCCTTCAGATGTATCATCAGTACCAAAGTCAAAGTTATGAATAATTGAATGAATGAAATTTCTTTCGGTCCATTGCAGTTATTTAATCAAAGGTATATACTCAAGGCAGTAACTGAAAATTCAAGATAACTGAAAGGTTATATAAAACCTACCCCTCTTGTCTTACAAACAAACAAAAGCAAAACTAAACAAAAAAATATCACAGATGAAAGTGCATCACAGAAACAAACTGATGCATTTCTGTTGTGGTTGTGTTAATATACACTTCCAGTGTTGTACTACAGAAATGATTGATTTATGTACAGCTTTTTTAACCTTACCAGTGTATGACATGCTTTTATTTCTTCTTCTGAAGAATTTCAAAGATTAACCCCTTTTACAGACGGACAATGAGATTTTACATTTGTTCTGAATGATAAATCAGTGAAACCTGATATCAGCACAGGGTCAACAGATTTCATGAGAAATGCTTCATACTGGGACAAAAGTTTATAAAGATGCACATCCAGAATAATGAAATATTTAAAAAGAATGTGGCTACAAATTTGGAGGACTCTGTCTTTAACAAAGTGTTTTAGACAGATGCTGACATAAAGGTTTTCTAAAACACCACGATGATAAAAAGGGTTTTTTTTAGGCTGTAGATCATGCAAGATACTTCAGGAGTACCAGAGGGACGTAACAAAGACTTAAAAAGCACGATACCCTCGCTTTGAAAGAAGAACATTAGTATTCTATCCACTACAGGAGTTGTTTGATGTCCTGATGCAGCAAAATGCAAAACCTCTGACAGCACCTTTTCTTTCTCCTAACCTGTGATCTCCTCCCTCTCATCCCTCTCCAGGTTGTATGGAGGAATGAACTATCGCCGGCTAGGTGGCGGCGTGGGCGTTATTAAAATGACTCACTGTGAATCCCACATATGGTAACACTAACTCTCCCCCCACACTCAAACACACACAGTCGTACTTCTCATCACATCGCTGTGGATGCCTGTGTTCACCGACTCTTGTGCCTCCAAAAAGAGACGCTGGGATGAGAGAAAACGTTGGGGGAGACGAGACGGAAAAAGGAATAAACTTTAAACTCTGGTTCATCCCAAACCCCCCCCTCTGAGGTCTTTAACTTTGGATTATTAGCTTCACTGACTGAGCGCAGTTATCATGAAGTGCACTGAGAGCAGACGTCCATCAAGCACCATTAAACTACCACTTTGGACCGGAACTTCCTTCTTCTGTTACTGCACCACAGTTCTCCTCCCCCAAGTCTCTCCATCTGGTGTGGGATGTGTGTGATCTGCTTGTGAGGGGAAGATCAACAGTATAAGGTCATTAAAAAAAGGCTGTGATGCCTTCATCGCTCTTTTCCGAAAGTGCCAGTCCTTTACGATCAACATCAACATTGAGTTAAAAAGGGGTCAGTTCTCTCGGAGACGCCGCGCTGCGTCACCATTGTCGACATTTCTTTAGTCTCCACAGCAAACGACCCGACTCTGGGCTCAACGTGTAGCACAAACAGTAAGACAGTGATGTGTTGTCAGAAATCCCTGAGAGATAAATGGAACCGGTTTGACTCGTAATGATCATAGAAGAGAAACGAACAAATCATCAACTGTGGATGTATCGAAGGAAATCATTTCTACGACACTTTTTTCACCTCTTGTTGAATGAGGCTGTGCTGCTGCTCTGTACAGGAGGCTACTGTTACAAGTTTTCAGTTTTTAAAGTTATGAGTCGAGCTCTTGTGGGGTCGTGTATCTCAGAAATGGACACGGTTGTCGTTAAATCTGGGTCGTTCATTTCTGGCTCCATGTGCAAACACTTTGCTTCAATCTGTCTCCTTAAAGGCATTCACACCCTTCTGATCAATTTACAACTGCCACAGAATGGTGCATTCAAGTACACTAACTCACACTCGGTCAGCACTTATTCTCAGTCGGTGTCTTAGTGTCCACATCTGCTGCTCATTCAGGTGACAGTGTTGGAAAAAGTAGTAGTTATGTTGCCTAATATGCACAGCAATGCACAGCAAATTGAGACATTAAGAGAGCTTCTTTATTGTCAACAAATCTCCTCAAAACATCCCAACACGCCTCTGTTTTTCATCGGTACTGTAGTTTCCTGGTACTCAATGCGAGCCTGTGAGTCCCCGCTGAAGCGTTTGAATGTTAAACTCTCACACACAGACGAGACTTAATGCACACAGGGAGGGTTAAATGCATTCATTAAACTGCTACAGAAGAACACATTTGTGGCTTTTGTGAGTATTTGAACCATCAGGGTATAACTACGGTGGCCTGTAGGTGTCAGACGATTTGCAAAAGCTACAACGTGAAGGCAAAGGCCACAACACAACAGAAATAAAGCCACATTGGGAGTTAAGTGTTACTCACTGATACTTATCCCAACAAACCAGTCTCTGCAAAAGTGTAACAGCACTAAACAGTGTAATAACAACAGTGGGTTACACACATTAAGAGCAGGGGTGTCCATACTTTTTTCAAAAAGGGCAGAATTTGACTCTATGAAAATGACCAAGATCCAGTATCTCTGACTGACGTGTTTATGAACAGTGAAAGTAAAATACGAGTGCTCTAGTTCTGTTTCTTTTGAGTGATTTCTGAAAAAATCAGTCTCTGAATTTAGTTCAACATGCTTGTGTCATCATCACAGACCTCTGAGATAAAGCCCCACCTTAAAAAAAAAAAACATGTGATGATTTTTTTAATGGCAGGACCAGGACTTTTTGATGATTGAGCTCATTTCTCCCAGTTTAAAATATAAAATGAAAAACTGGCTCTGTTGAGGTTTTTCTTTTCCAATAAGAAGTCATAATGTTGAGATAATAAAGTCAAATTTATACTGTAAAGAGTCAAAGTTCAGCTTTGTATCTCGAAATCTTGATTTTCTGTCACAAACTTTTGACTTTATCTCAAAATTTTAACTTTTTATCTTAAAAGTTTGACTTTCCATCTTAGAATTTAAACTTAATATGGGCAAAAATCTTTCTCAGCAAAGCCAGGTTTTTATTTATTTTTTACACTAGGGAAATAATCTTCCATGTGACTGTTTTAAAGACTGTTTTAAAAGGAAAAAATTTGCCCCAAATTTTTCTGAATCTGTATTTTGAACCATTTTTATGCATCAAATTTTGTTGTTTCTTCACAATTTCATAGCTTTAGTTTAGTCTTGTTTCTTATTGTGTGATTTTTGAAACTCTCAATGGTCATGACGCACATTTTTGCATCATGCTAAATGCATTTCTTTGAACGCGTAGGAGTTCTTGAGAGTCTGATGATCATTTAGGGCTTTAGCTTTTTACAAGTCAACGATACACAGTTAAATTTTTGAGGTTTTCTTCAAGTTCCTGACAGAAAAGGTAAATGTTCACATTATTAAGAACATGATTGGCTCAGGTTACATAAGAAGGGGACACATGAAAATGGCCACAATTGGTCCCTGGGCCTGACTTTGAACATGCCTGATCTATAGGTAGTGTTTCAAAAAATCATATGACACAAATACAGTAAAAAAAGCCCATAAATCCTAAGTCTTAATTGCTCTCATAACTACAGAAAACAACAGTTCTGATAATCATAACATTTCTGTGTCTGTTGAATAGACTGGTCCGTTGAGATAACAATTAGTGAGAGAAATGCTAAAAGTTGAATTCTTTTAACTCCCATTGTGTTTTCCCATTTGTATTTGTGTTGCGACTTTTGCATTCAGGTTTTTCTGTCTGCATTTGTGTTGGAGCTGTTGTATTCATGTTGCAGCGTTTTTATATGTGTTGTAGCTTTTGCAAATTGTCTGACACATACTAGCTACCGTACATACCAGGTTAGGTCAGATTACCAACAGGGCAGAGTCTCTCCTTGCATCATTGAGCTTTGTTTGTGTTTTTAAAGCTTTTTGAGATTCACCTGGATATCATACATTCACTAAATATCAGCTGAGACTTCCTTTTGTTCTAAGTATGAGATTTGTTGACAATCAGACAAAGTTAAAACTCACGATGATGGCAACATATAAGAAAAAGGAGTATTGTGAGTTGATGCTGAACACTGGAGCTAGAGATCCACTGAGGACAAAGATGATTTAAGTGTTCCACTTCATGCATTAAGCCCAGAGGCTCAAATCTATGATGCAAGTAATAAGTTCAGTGTCACATCAAAACTGAATAACCTTTGTAAATATTGTATTGCAGTCCTGAAGCAATGTTTCATTTTGCGGCTGCTGATCACCTCCAGGTGTGAGACTCACAGCAGCTTAGGGAGCACTGAAGCCAGTTCAGAGGTGTCATAAAGGTGTCAGTGATCATTGACCTTTTGTTGCTTTATATCCCTGAAACAAAAACACTCAAACGGAGAAGAGGCGATCTGAAATTTTTAATACACTTTTCACTCACTTCTGAACAGTTTTTACGTTAGTGGACAGTTTGGAAATGAAAAATAAGGATGCAGCAATCGTCCACAATCTTCTGACTCAGAACTGTGCACATCAATCAGAACAAGTTTAAGAGACTTTTCTTTCTTCTTTTTTTTTGTCTGTAAATCATCAAGTTTTGTTTTGTTTTGTTCCATTCAGACCTCCAATTTGTAGAATACTGAGTTTCATCATATGCAGCACAGTGCGATGGCGCCCCCTGCTGGAGGTCAGGCAGAGTGCAGCACTGACACGCTCAGTAAAAAGCTCCTCTGCAGATTTCAAAGTGCTCTGTGACTGTACACTTCACTCCAGCAGTTCGAATGAATGAATCTTCTCAGATTTTATTGCACTGTGATTGGAAATGCATTCAAGAATTTATCTTTTCTTTTCTGTCTTGTTGTTATATTTTATATGGATTGTGAACTTTCCAGATGTGGGGAAACATCTCTGTAAATCATCAGAGGGACAGAATGGACTCATAGATGCATTACAATGTGTCAGATTGTGTGTGTGTGTTATGATAACAAAGACAAGAGAGGAACTGCAAAATGAAGACACAGGTCAGCAGACTTTTTTTTTTTTTTACTTTACATTGATGTTATTGTTAATTCTAGCAGATGATAAATGTATTTTGGTTTCGTAAACTGATCATGAATTTATGCAAAATGTGCAAAATCTCACATGAAATGTCGACTCGAACCATTTCAGGCAGTTTTCTTAAAAGTTGAACAGAAAGGAACAAAGAGATGAAGTGAGGTTAATTTCTTTTGCTAGATCTGGAAAAAAAAGTATGTTTTTTTTCTTTCACTGCCACAGAAACCTCCTCCAGTTCAAGAGTCCACACACGGTGGATGATCCTCTTACTGTGATGTAGCTCTCTGATGCTGTTTTTCATACTTTGTAACAATGCTTCTATCATATCCAGTCAGATTTCTTCTTAATCTCAAAAAAGAGAATCCTTTTTGCTTTTTTTTTTACCAACTTTGCACAAGTTAAATTTATCATCTTTAAACATTAAAGCAAGCTAATATTGATCGTCCAGTCCTGTGCTTGGTTTCTTGAACTGAGTGGCGTTTCCCTTGAATCGTGTCAGCTTCTGAAGATGCAGTTTCACAGTAACAGAAGTCAGATTTCAGTCAGACGTTTATTTAAGTATCTAGTTTTCGGCGGCCTCCATGCAGCACGTGTCCAACATGTGATCTCTGGTGTTTGTTTTCTTGTATCAAATAGCATCTCTCAGCAGCTTCTCTGGTGTCACCATGTTCACTACAACAAGGATTAAAGTTTTCCCTGGAAAAACAAACAAACATTGTGTCTCATTCTTTGTGGGTTTGACTCCAGGATGGAAAAGAAATAAAGCTCAGTGTTTTTTTTTGTTTTGTTTTGTTGTGCAGCAGAAGATCACAGCTCACCACATCATTCATCCTTTATTCTGCTCCAGCCCTGCAGCTTGCACTATTAACTATTAAGCTTTGGATTGTTTCACTGCACAAAGGTTTTTTTTTGTTTTTTTTCCCTCACACACAAATTGATTCTCTGTAAAGTCAAGCAGAGGGGAGTGACAGCAAAGGACTTTGATTTGTTTACAGATCAGAAGTTTGCTTTTGGCTCCAAACTGCTGTAAGGATTTTTGTTCAAACGTCAGAAGAAAAGAAAGATGGATGCGCATTCTCGGTCAGTCAGCTAACAAATGCAGAAAAAAACCAGATATTTTTCAACAACTACAGCCCTGTTTCAAAGTTCCTCCCGGGGTAAAATTGAGCTGTTTGAAGTTTCTTTTTCTACACAGTCAGAACTTTTGTTTTTTTTTGACATGAAGACAAAAGGGTAAAGTTTCAGTCCGTAGTCAGTTTCCTGGGTTACTCTGACAAGACTTACAGATCACTCCGCTGCGGAGAAACTGGAGACCAGACGATGCCTGTCACCCTCTTCAGAATGGAATAGTCTTCAGAGCATTTTTCTTCTTCTCCAGCTACGGATGGATACTGTTGCTCCTCTAAAAAAGTGTGACCTGAGGTTCATTTTCACGCAACCCTCAGTTTTCATCTTACAATGAATTATTTATGTCACTTAGATTAGTAAGACTCTAAATAAGTGGTTTCCAACCTTTTCTAGCTCAGGGCCCACTTTTCTGTTCGCGGCCCACCTGTGACCCCACAAATACTGAGGCCACATTTCACTTACACTAACAACAACTTTTTTATATTTAGATATTTTAACATTTTTGTATCCTTTTAAACAACTGCGTTTTACCATATTAAACATTATTCCCTTTATTTTTATCTTTACACAATTACAACCCCCACCCCACTACAAAAATCATACTGTTTTGAAAATAATTTGGCAGCCCACTTGCAATACCTTCACGACCCACCAGGGGGACGTGGACCACAGGTTGGGAATCACTGCTCTAAATAATATGTACATTTCTTGCTTTTGTCAGGTTCTCAAAGAAAGCCTTAGTACAGTTGTGCTCATAAGTTTACATACCCTGGCAGAATTTATGAGTTTTTGGGCCATTTTTCAGATAATATGAAAAGTAACAATAACTTTTCTACCGCTTATGGTTAGTGGTTGAGTGAAGCCATTTATTAACAAAAAATTGTGTTTACTCTTTTCTTTTTAAATCCTAATGACATCATAACAACCAAAATGACCCTGATCAAAAGTTTACTTACCTCATGTTTCAATAACTTGTATTGCCCCCTTTAACATCAATGACAGCTTGAAGTCTTTTGTGCTCGTTGTGGATGAGGGTCTTTATTTTCTCAGATGGTAAAACTGCCCATTCTTCTTGGCAAAAAGCCTCCAGGTCTGGTAAATTCATGAGCTGCAGGTTTGAGATTTCTCCATAGTGGCTCAACGATATCGAGGTCAGGAGACTGAGATGGCCACTCCAGAACCTTCACTTTATTTTGCTGTAGCCAATGTCAAGTCATCTTGGCCTTGTGTTTCGTAGCATTGTCATGTTGAGTGTAAATTTACCTCCAGTATATTCTGATAACATGCTGCATTCATCTCTCCATCAGTTTTGACCAAGTTTCCTGAGCCTTTAATCTACAATAAAGAAACTATGTCACTAGATCAATGACTTTATTTATAAGAATACACAAAAGAATCAAAATTGCTGTTACAGCTAAGTTATCACAGATTGTGAACCCTAACTTTAAGTGAGTCTGACCTGTGAAACCTGTTCACTCTGTGTCTCATATGAGGTTCAGAAGTATCTGTAGCTCCACCAGCAGACCACAGGGCTGCTTCTGTCCTTGAGATAGACTCTGTGAATTTATCCTCTGTTACTTCACTCAGTTTTATTATCTTCGTAAAAGCTAAAGACCTACAGCTTGCATTTAGATATCCTTCACTCTGAAGTGTCCCCGACTTCAAGAAAGAGTCTCGCCTTCTTACTGACCCTCAAAGCAACTATTTCTGCCTCTGACATCATTTTCAATCAGGAGACATTTCAGACTGGATGAGAGGACCAAGTGTGACCCTGCTCTGACCCACATACAGCACGAAGGATCAGCTCCAGTTAACAGCTCGGGGAAAAACCTGGTGGGATGGTTTACTCTGAAGTTTATTCAGGTCACCTTTTAGACCAAAACTGCTTCAGTTCATGGCTGTAGGGATGTTCATTTTAGCCACAAATGACTCCTAACTTCCTTCAGTCAGTACTGGATAATGCTTTCCAACATTGGTATTGGAACAAACTATTTTTTTCCTGGTTTGTTAACAAATTCTCCACAT